>PITA01018299.1:0-40809 GCA_004023965.1 Spilogale gracilis
TTTTTTTTTAATATTTTATTTATTTATTTGACAGATAGAAACACAGCTAGAGAGGAAACACAAGCAGGGGGAGTGAGAGAGGGAGAAGCAGGCTTCCCGCCGAGCAGGAAGCCCGATGTGGGGCTCGATCCCGGGTCTCCGGGACCATGACCTGAGCCGAAGGCAGTCGCTTAACCAACTGAGCCACCCAGGCGCCCCAGCATGTCCATATTTTATACTGTGGTTCAAAGCAAGGGCTACTAGAGTATGTTCCTTATCCTAAGTAGGGCTTGCAAAAAGAAAAAAAAGAAAAAAAAGAAAAGAAAAGAAAGGAGATCCCAGGGTTAGTAGGGAAAGGACCAGTGTCTTAAAGAAAAGGAACAGCATCTTATTGGGTTCCAAGGAAGCAAGTATGGAAAAAAAAAAAAAAGAGAGAGAGAGAAAGGAAGGAAGGAAGGAAGAAAAAAAGAAAGAAAGGAAAGAAAGAAAGAAAGAAAGAAAGAAAGAAAGAAAGAAAGAAAGAAAGAAAGAAAGAAGGAAGGAAAGAAAGAAAGAAAGAGGAGGGAGGAGAATTGGCTGTCTGGAATGGATTACACATTCTGCTTTTGGGCAGTGTCTAGTACTTGATATTTCAGGGCAAAAATATCCAACATCTTTTATACTTTTGGTAAATAATTTAAATCTGAAAACTGTCCTTCCTATTACCTTTTTTTTTTGGCATTTTGTTTTTTTCCTTTGAGGCTTGTTTCTTTTATATTTCTTAGTTGGAATAGAGCTTGAAAAATATTAGTGATAATATTGTTTTAAAAGGCTGGGATGCATGAGTATTGCAAGCTTGCTTGCAATATAAGTGCTTTGCCAAATCAAGTATCACAGGGAGTGCCTACAGTTTCTAGAAAGATTTGCAGAAAGAGAGCAAATACTTCACATGTCCTAATGTTCTTGAGATGTACCACTAGGGCTTACTTTTTTAGATGTGTCTTGATTTTTGCCAGCCATTTCAGCTATATTTTGGGTAAAGAGGTGAGAAATCAAGGAGCAGAGTAGAAGAAATACATGCTTGTTTTCTAATCCTTATCTCTCAGGGTTGGCACTCAAGAGACTGTCATCATGATAACTAAGATGTTACAGATTCAGAAAGTTACCCTTAGTAACAGCATTTGTTTCAGGTTCCCAAGGAAATGTTTTACCCCTGAGTTGATGGTCTGGGACAGCATGTTTTTGAGCAAACTTCTCCAACCAAGAACAAAAGAGCAGAGTTTATTGTCAATAATTGTTTGAATATTTCCAGGTAGCTTCCTCTGCTGCTTTTGGACCATTTTTTAGAATCATAGAATTTTTGTGCCTAAAGGGACTCAGATAATAAAACAAAATCTCTTTAATTTGGAGTCCAGTCATTGGCCTCAGAAGTTTCAATCCCATAATTTGTTCATAGTTACTAAGTTATTAACAGCACAGTTGTGAATAGAACCCAGACCCCACTCCTTGTCCTATTTTCTTTCCTTTTACCTGATATCCAGTATTCTCCAGTATCGATACTTTTCTTCAAAACTTCCTTTGAAGAAACTGAACAAAACCAGTTTAGAGTACCGCTAACTTCATGTGAACTTGTTGTTTGTTCTTTTACAACAGTAAGTCCCTCTGATAAAAAGAATCATGGAATATTAGAGCTGGAAAGGGTATTTATGTATTATAATCTCCTTACTTTATAAATACAAAAGTCAAGGCCTACAGAATCTATTTGCCTAAGACTACACAGGTAGTGGTAAACCTAGGATATGAACTCAAGAGTTCCTGTGAGTTTAGTGACTCAGAGAATGTCACTGCCTTTAAGCAGCTACCTCTTTTTCTGAGCCATGTACATACTGGTTGAATGCATATAGCTATTCATTCAAATTCAAAACTAGGAAGACAGGACTCCCAATTCTGAGATCCAGTTGTTCTAGTATACCATATGTCTTAGAGAATTAGTGAAGAAAGAAAATAGCAAAATGAAAAAAAAACAAAAACAAAAAACCCTGTAAATAAAATCAACATTTAAAGGGAACTCAGAATGAAATTACAGAGATAATAAAGAATGATTTGTGCTTTTAACAATCATAAGCAAATTAATTAGTAGCTTTCCTGATGTTAAAGAATGGTGTCCAGTGTTTTTTCCTCCAGAAAATAGGGAGAAACTGGCTTGTTTTAAGGCTCTAAGGTGTTCCCTGTGGACTGTTCTTGGCCTCTGCTGTCACAGACTATAACTAGAAAAAGAAAATTGACAGATAGAAAGAAAAACCCTTAACAGCTGGAGCTTTAATTTACCTACATGAGAAAAAAATATTTCAGTTTCTGAGATTTCTCTTGGGTTGCCTGATT
The DNA here is from genome assembly GCA_004023965.1 of Spilogale gracilis. Taxonomy (NCBI): domain Eukaryota; kingdom Metazoa; phylum Chordata; class Mammalia; order Carnivora; family Mephitidae; genus Spilogale; species Spilogale gracilis. The sequence continues at coordinate 2,341 of PITA01018299.1, forward strand.
TGGAGGTAGAAAGAGAAGCCAGAGGAAAAATCACCAAAAAGCTTTTAAAAGAAACACTATGAAAAGAGCAAATCCTGAGAATTGTGTTTAATAACAGCAGTGATGAATTTCCTGGCAGTCTGTACTGAGCAGTTAAAGACCAACCAGCATGTGAAAGAGGCTGAATTAGTTAGAATGGTCTAGAGCAGCTTAATAAAGAGTGCCAGAAGATTCATTCTCTCATATGTATAATTTTAAGATATGAATGATTCTATATTTAAGAAATGTATTATACCATAATATTAATTTTTACTAAAAGCTTCTAGTTTGACTCAAAGCAGGGTCTGAAAAATGGAAGAGCAATGCTTTGAGCCACCAAGTTAGTGCCCCACAGAATATTTTAAAATTATTTAACACACATCATCTCAGTGTCAACAACTCATCACAGATAAACTATCTAATTAACAGAACCCTTCATAGTAATTTGATAACTGAGTCTTGGCTCAGTTTTTATACCAGAAGGGCAACCCTTGATAAGCAGAAATTATAAAAGCAGATTTAAAAACCATTAATTCAGAAATAAAATCAAATTGGTCTCAAATTAACCCCCTATTGGTATTTAAACTTATTTAAAAGCACTTGGCTTAAAGATAACACTTGGAGAGGCTGCCTTTGACCAGAGTCAGGCTTTGTCTGGATTGTCAGCCTCTGTATTTTAATGCCTTTTGTTGTGTACCATCCTCCTTATGCCCAGTATAATTGATGTGGGTCCTACACTAGGGACAGATGAGTTTATCCTGTCATTGAAGCCCTTCACAAGATGCTTTAATTATTAGAACTAACTCAAGGATATGTGCTCTGTGTTCCACTTAGGAAACTCAATTGTTTTCTCATTCCAATTCCATGTTGGCACCATTTCCAATGACAAATCCAGTAAAGAATTCATAATTTGGCTCCCCGTGGTTATGGAAAAAGGACAGCAAGAATGCACAACAATAATAGTTCCTGTTTGTATTTTTTTTAAAATGAGAGGTTATTACTGCTACAGTTTAGGGACAAAGACCCATGAAAAAGGAGAGAAGGAATTTAATTCTACAAGGATTGTAAATTTTGATATTTTTGTCTCTGTTATTGATAATCCATTTTGCAACTACATGGGAAAGGATGGTTTCCAATGGAGAGAAATGGAGATAAAGAAAAAGTAAGACATTTCCATTAAAAATTGTATTCCTCTGTTTAGAGTTCAAGGTGACAAGCAAGAGGAGACAAAGTTAGATTGTGGTTGTTGCAATTAGATAAATCAGGTTACCAAACTCTCAACATAAAGATGTGGTGGTAGTGAACTCTTTTTGGCTAGGAATCTACTCATATTTCTTTGGGACCACATGTTAATTAAGGCTTGCTGAATCTCATCCTGCATAATAGCTGGAACAGCAGAGACATCCATGTATTAACAGAAGAATGTACTTCCTAAGATCTCAACAAATGCTTACTTTTTGCTCTCATTTTGGTGTTATGGATGGGTTAATGCATAGATGGTTGATACCCCAGCATTAATTGTAATTATCTCTGGGTGGTGGAACTATGAATAATTTTTCCTTGCTTTTTTATTTCATTTTTTGGGTGTGTGTTCACCTTTATTTTCTAAAATAAGCATACATTACTTTTGAAATAGCAAAGAACTCATTTCTAAAGTACCTGCTTTGTGACATTCTTTCAGAGGCATACATTCTGATTTACAATATTCAGTTGGGGGAAATCAGGATATACAATATAAACAAACCCTCAACTATTTCATTCTTGCCAATACACTAATTTCTGGATTATTATGTAGATTTTAACATAAGTCCAAAAACAGACAGAGCAGATAGACCTGGAGCATACTCTTGGGACCTGGTTAGGTTTATTTTTGATACACCTAAATTTGAAAGTTTAAGAACTTTCCTTGTCTCCATTCTTACCTACTAATCTTTGCTTTAAGTAGACTGACTAAGAGAAAACTATTGCAGTTTTTCAATATTACATTAACATAGTATGATTTAGCAAGGGGACAAAGGCTATAGACTGTGTTTGTGTCAGGATATTCTTTTTTTTTTTTTTTTTTAAGATTTTAGTTAGTTATTTGACAGAGAGAGATCACAAGTAGGCAGAGAGGCAGGCAGAGAGAGTGGAGGAAACAGACTCCCGGCTGAGCAGAGAGCCCGATATGGGCCTCGATCCCAGGACTCTGGGGTCATGACCTGAGCTGAAGGCAGAGGCTTTAACCCACTGAGCCACCCAGGTGCCCATGTCAGGATATTCTTGACACCCACTGTGAGAATGGGCACTTCTTGGCAAATGAACTTTGATGTCACTATTGTCAGCTTCACAGAGTGGCCACCTTATATCTCATCCCTCAGAGAGAAACTTAAATTCCCTAGATTATCTTGGGATGAGAATCATTTACTTACTGTATAAGAGCTTATCTTAATGAATATTTGAGCAGATTCTACAACTTTGTTTGGAAGCCAACTCTCAGAAACTAGTTTTTATTTTCAGCCTGAATTTCTCATATTTCATTTTTCCATTCTTTTAATTTCTGACATTTGTGTCCAGATCACTGTGTAGAGATCATTCATATACTTGCAGAACAATATATTAATCAATCCCTTGACCTTCTCTTTTCTGAGTCAAATTTCCTTACTTCCTTTAGAAAATATATACCTTCTATTTCTCTATATGGGCTCTTCTTTGGTCCTACATGAAGGCTACTGATATGGCATAATGAAATTCTCAATTTTTTGTCTTTGAGAACTTAAGGTAGTAATTCTCATTATCATGGTTCAAATGACATGTGGAACCCCATCTCTGGAGATACTGACTTTGTAGACTGCAAGATTACCCTTACATTTAAAAAAAATATATTTTTAAATTTATTTATTTGAGAGGGAGAAAGAAGGTGGGCATGAGTGGGGGGCAGGCAGAGGGAGAAGCAGACTACCTCCCCCCCACTGGCAGGGAGCCTGATGCAGTACTTGATCCCAGGATCCTAGGATCATGACATGACCTGAATGCAGATCCTCGGCTGGCACTCAACCCCCCAGGCACCCTACCCTTTCATTTTTTAACATTGTCTTTTGAGGAAGAAATTTTTAAATTTGATGAAGCATAATTTATCAAATTGTTATAGTCTGTAATTTTTGAGTTTAAATAAGAAAATTTTGCCTGACCTTAAGTGATCACAATTTTCTTCTAGAAGTTCTATAGTTTTAAGTTTGGATCTATGATACATTTTGAGTTAATTTTTGTATATATAAGTAAGGATCCAGAGTTATTTTTGTTGTTTTATTGGTTTTTTTTTTGTTTTTAAGGATTTTATATATTTATTTGACAAAGAGATAGAGCCAGAGAACGCAAGTGGAGTGAATGGCAGAGACAGACGGAGAGGAAAAAGCAGGCTCCCCACTGAGCCAGGAACCTGATGTGGGGCTCAATCCCAGGACTCTGTGGTTATGATTTGAGCCAAAGGCAGATGCTTAACCTTCTGAGCCACCCAGACACTCCTGTTTTTGTTTTTTGCATATAAATATTCAACTTCTAGTTGTTCCAGCACATTGGAAATCAATTTTATACACTGAATTGCCTTTGCACTTTTATCAAATATCAGCAGACTATATATGTATTATTCTATTTCTGGACTTCTGTCCATTTCCATTGATTTATATATTATTTTTTTGGTTATTTTATTTTTTAATATTTTAAAGACTTATTTAATTTTAGAGAGAGAAAATGCATAAGTTCACATGAGTTGGGGAGAGGTGGAGGAGAAGAGAGAATCCCAAGCAGACTTCCTGCTGAGTGCAGAGCCTGATGTAGGGCTCCATCTCGCCACCACAAGATCATGACCTGAACCGAAACCAAGTTGGTTGCTCCACCATCTGAGCTACCCAGGCACCCCTGATCTGTATATTAATTTTAAAATCAATATCTTGATTATTATAGCTTTATGGTAAGTCTTAAAATCAGGTAGTGTAAGTTCTCTGACTTTTTCTTTTGTTTTCAAAATTGTTTGGACATTCTAGGTCCCTTGTTTTTGCATATACCTATACCTTTAGAATTAGTTTATTAATTTCTGAAAAAGAATCTGGTTTTTGAATGGATTGAATCTATAGATTATTTTGAAGAGAACTGCCATTTTAATATTGATTCTTTCAGTCCATGAGCATAGTGTATAGATATTTATTTAAGGCATCTTTAATATCTTTTAATAATATTTTTTAGTTTTTAGCATCAAGTTTCATGCATATTTTAAATTAATCCCTTTCATATTTCATATTTTACATCCCATTTAAGCTGTTTTTTCTTTACTTTTTATCTCCTTCAGTTATTTATGTTCACAAATTTGTGGAGGCATGACTGACGAACAACCAATTGCACATATATAATGTATATAATTTGATTAGTTTTGACCTATTTATATTCTCAGAGAACTATCATCACAATCAACAAAGAACAGTTCCATCACCCTTCAAAATTTTCTCATGCCTTTGCAGTTGATCACTTCTTCCATCTATGGCCCCATATACCCACTAACCTCGCTTCTGTTATAATAAATTAGTTTGTATGCTCTAGAATTTAATGTAAATTGAATCATGTAATATTACTCTTTGTTAGTTTATTTCATAAAACATAATGATTTCAAGATTCATTCATGTTTTTGTATTTATGATAATTGTTTCATTTTATTGCTAAATACCATTCTATTTTATGGAGGTACCAGGATTTATTTCTCTCTTCACCCACTGATAGACATTGGGTTATTTCCAATTTATGGCAGTTACAAATAAAGCTGTGATGAACATTAGTGCAGGAGTCTCTGTATGAACATATGCTTTTGTTTCTCTTGGGTAAATACCTAGAAGAGGAATAGTTGGTTGGATGGCATGTGAATGTTCAATTTTTAAAGAAACTGCTTAACCATACTTTTATTTCAGATTCTGATTGTTCAATGCTAGTATATAGAAATGCAGTTGATATTTGTATTTGCTAATATACAGAAATAAAGTTGATTTCACTTTGTTACACTTACTTAATAGTTCCATAGCTTTTTTTTATAGGTCTCTAGGGTTTTTCAATAAAGGTGATTATGCTGTCTATAAATATAGACAGCTTTACTTCTTTTTCAATTCGTATGCCTGTTTTTTTCTTTTTCTTGCCTGATTGCCCTGGCTAGGATCTCCACTATATGATTGAATAAAAGTGGTAAGAGTAAATATTCTAATAACTTATTTTTCTGTTTTTTGTACACAGGTAGTGATGGTCATATATGAATTGAAAGGGATTTTCTTCTCTTCTACTTTCGGGAAGAGTTTGTGTAGAATTGGCTTTATTTCCTTTTAATGTTTGATAGAATTAACAAATAAAGCCATCTGGGTGTGAAGTTTTCTTTGCAGGACATTTCAAAGTTATACATTCATTTTCTCTAATAGATGTAGGAAAATTCAATTTGACTATGACTTCAGTGGATTTTGGTAGTTCACATCATTTAATAAATTGCCCATTTTATCTTAGTTATGAAGTAGAGTTGTTCATAAAATTATCTTATTAATCCTTTAATGCTTGTATAATTAGTATTAACATCCTCTTTCTCATTCATGATATTGGTAATTTGTGTATTTTCTTGTTTTCATGATTAGTATAGCTAGAGGTTTATCAATTTTTTGGTTCTTTTCAAAGAAGCAACTTTTGATTTCCTTGATTTTCTCTATATTGTTTTTATATTTAATTGTCTTTTCTCTGATCTTTATTATATCTTTTCTTCTGCTTGTTTCATTTAATTTTTCCTTCTTTTTCTAATTTATTAATGTAGAAGCTTAGATCATTGATTAGATATCTTCCCTTTTTTACCCTTTCATAATTATTTAATGCTATCCTTTAAGCAGTGCTTTATCTGCATTTCACATATCTTGTTACATTGCAGTTAAAGATATTTTATAATTAACCTTGTGATTTCTTCTGTAACCTACAAGTTACTTGGATCAGTGTCATTTAACTTATTAGAAGATTTTCCAGATACCATTAAAAAATTGATTTCTAATTTAAATTAGTGTGATCAGAGAACATACTATGTATATTTTTGGTTTTTTAAATTTTATATTTCATTGAGTCTTGTTTTAAGACCTAAAGTGATCTTCTCCTTAAATAACTCATATGCATTTAAAAAGAGTATACATTTTACTATTGCTTGAGGGTATTCTATAAACATATATTTGCTCAAGTGGGTGATAGTGTTGTTCAAGTTTTAGACAGACTGATATTCTCTCTAGTTTCTTTATTGATTATTGAGAGTGGGATATTGAAATCTCTACTTATGTATTTATCTAATTCTGCCTTTTGTTTTCTCAGGTTAATCTGCATGTATTTTGTATCTCTGATATTAGCTATAAACACATTTAGGAGAATTAATGCCTCTTGCAAAATTAACCCCATCATCATTATGAATTTACCCTCCCTATCCCTGGTAATATTCATTGTTCTGAAATCTACTTTGTCTAATACTAGTATAGCAACTTCTGCTTTCTCTTGGCTAGTATTTTCATGGTGTATCTTTTTGGTATCCTTTTACTTTTAACATAGTGTATCTTTATTATACATCAAGTGGATTTCTTTAATATATGTTTCATGTAACTTAATGTATACCTTTTACTTGAAATATTTGGAAATTTATTTCCAAGTATTTCATATTTTGGGGATTATTTTAAATTGTATTATTTTCTTTCTTTGTCTTCTTTGATTATCTATTTTACACATTTATTTAGATATAATTGAAGTACAGAAAACTGTACATATTTAAAGTATATAATTTGATCAGTTTTTGACTTATATAGGCACCCATGAAACTATTACTACAGTCAAATAATGTTTCCATCACCGAACTGTTGTATTATAGGAGTTTAAACCATTATATAAATATTGATATGGTCAGGTTTAAGTCTTCCGTCCTGCTATATAGGCTTCATTTGTCCTGTTTGTTCATTGTTCTTTTTTTCTTTTTTGTTACTTTTTCTTGTCAAGTTAGTTTTTTAAATGATTCTATTTTATCTCTATTATGTCTTAGCTATACTTTATTATTTCACTTTCTTTGTGGTTGATGTAGAGTTTACATTACATCTTCTAAATTATCACAGTCTGTTTTCAAATAATATAATATCCCTTTGAATATCATATAAGAAACTTATTAACCATGTATTTCCATCTTGATTTTCCTAGACTTGTGCTCTTTTTGTGATAAAGTTTACTTCCAAATCTACAAGCTACATAATATATTGTTATGCTTTTGCTTTAAGGAAATAAAAAAATTGAAAAAAAAAGCCTTTTATATTTCATCACAACTTAATCTTTTCTGTGATCTTCGTTTCTTTGAGTAGATCTACATTTCCATATAGGTTTATTTTACTTCTACCTAAAGAACTTCCTTTAATGTATTTCATAGGTCTAGTCTGCTGGGAATGAATTCTCTCAACCCTTGTAAGCCAAAATAAGTATTTCACACTCAATTAAAAAATATTTTTGCTGGGTATAGAATTCTAGGTTGACACTTTTATTTTTTAAGATTTTTTTTTTTTTAAAAACTATTTTATAATTTATTTCAGAGAGAGAGAGAGAAAGAGAGAGAGAGAGCACAAGTAGGGGGTGGGTCAGAGGGAGAAGCAGACTCCCTGCTGAGTGGAGATCCTGATGCAAGACTCAATCCCTGGACCCTGGGATCATGACCTCACCCAAAGGCAGCTGCTTAATGACTGAGCCATGCAGGCACCCCAACAGTTCTTTTCTTTTTGCACTTTGAAGATGTTCCATTGCGTTCTGGCTTGAATGGTTTCTTGAGACGTCTACTTCACTCTTTTTTGTTGTTGTTCATAATGTTTCATTTTTATTCTGTGCTTTCAGGATCTTTCCCCCAACTCCCTAGTTTACATTAATTTATTGTGATATGCATTTGCGTAGTTTTCTTTTTGTTTCTTCTGCTTGAGTTGTGGTGAGCTTATTGGATTTGTGGATTTCTGTATTTTATCAAATTTGGCATATTTTTGGCCATTATTATTTCAAATATTTTTTCTACCCCTGACCTTTCTGTGCCTTCAGTTATCCTTATGTTAGGCTTATTGTTATTTTCCCACAACCCACTGATGGTCTTGTTGTTTTGATTCTACTGTTTTTTTATGTGTTTCATTTTGTATAATTTATATTGCTGTGTTTATAAGCTCACTGACCTTTTCTTCTGTAAAACTTATTCTGTTTTTAATCCCATTTGGTGTGATTTTTAGTTCATGTATTTTATTTTTCAGTCCTCTATGTTCTGTTTTCATTTTTTAATTTTTCACTTCTCTCCTCAACATTTCGTGCTTTCCTATACATTCTTTGCCATATAGAGTATCTTGATTTTAACTGTTTTAATAAATTATCAATATATTTGAGTATGATTCAAATTGATTTTTCTCTTGGTTTTACATCATATTTTCTCCCTTCTTTGCATGTTTGGCAATTTTTAAATGGATGCTAGTACATATGAATTTTAGGTTATCTTCTGGATTTTGGGGGAGAGTACTATTTTAAATATTTGAAAGCTTGGTTCTTGGACAAAGTTAAGTTACTTGAGTCCAATTTTATACTTTGGGGTTTCCTTTCAAGTTTCGTTAGCAAGGGTCCAGATATCCTTTACTCTAGGCTAATTTGCTGACCACCTAGTACTTCTGAGGACTCTACCCCATACTCCATGTATTAGGAGGAATTTTTACTCTACCTAGTGAGAATAGAACCTATTTATGGAGCAATTTAGCCTTTGAAGATTGATCCACCTCTTTCTGGTGTTCCGTTCCTGGCCTTACACTCATGTGCAGACCGGTACCCAGCCAAAGACTCGAAGTGAACTCTTTTGCAGCTTTCCTGCATTCTTTCTCTTGGTAGCAACCTCCTCTCCTCTTTGATAATTTGCTTTAAGATTGTAGTCACTTTGGCCTCCCAAAGTCTGAATTATGTCTCTGAAACCTAGCAAGATTGCAGTCTCTCTTTGGATTCCTTTTTTGTGTTGTGGCTTAGAAAATCTCCTCAAAGAGTGAGCTGAGGCCCTCATAGGGATCAAATCATTTGCTTTTACTCTTTCAGAGGTCACTGCCCTGTTCTTTGTGTTGTCCATGTCTATTTTATTCCATCTCTTGTCTGTGTTTTCAATTTTTTGAGGATGTAGGGTAAATCTGGTATCTACTACTTCATCTTGGTTGGGCATATGATTTAAATGCAGGGAAAAAAAAGAAAAAATTAAAGATAGTAGAGCATATCACAAAACTGAGGGCAAAAATACAACCAAGATTTGGGAATAAGTAATTTATAATCTTCAGTAACCCAGGAAATACTTTTTTTTTTCCCTCTCATTACTGCATCTCTCTGTCAGTCTCTGTTGACTGGCTTTCTGCTTCTCCATACTGTATGGTTAAATGTGTCCACTTCATTGTTGCCAGATTTACGTATTATTGTTCCATTAACTTGCAGAAACTTCTTTATGAGGTATTTTCCTTTACAACATTAATTTGTTTGCAAAACAGTTTGAAACTACTAGAAAATATGTTATCAAATATTATTGTAACATTATTTTACCTATTTTTAAATATTTTTAAGTCTTATGTAATATGTTTAGTGTTATTAAATCTTGATGAACTTAGTGCTTAGTAGGTAAGAATATTGATTTGAATTTACTATTTAATACATCAATATCATTAATATCAAAATATTCTGCACATTATTTTTTTACTCTTGCATAATCTAAAATTTCATTCACTTTTTTTTTTAAGATTTTATTTATTTGACAGAGAGAAACACAGCCAGAGAGGGAACACAAGCAGGGGGAGTGAGAGAGGGAGAAGCAGGCTTCCCGCTGAGCAGGGAGCTGGATCCCAGGTCTCCAGGATCATGACCTGAGCCAAAGGCAGTCGTTTAACCAACTGAGCCATCCAGGAGCCTCTCATTCACTTTTAAAAACAGTTGTTGTAGGGCGCCTGGGTGGCTCAATGGGTTAAAGTCTCTGCATTCGGCTCAGGTCATGATCTCAGGGCCCTGGGATCAAGGCCCACTTCAGGGTGTCTGCTCAGCGGGGAGCCTGCTTCCTCCTCTCTCTCTGCCTGCCTGTGATCTCTCTCTCTGTCAAATAAATAAATAAAATAAAAAAAACAGTTGTTACAGTTTTATTGATTTACTCATAATGATGTCTCTATTTTTTGAAGTAAGTACAACTGATTTAGAACATGCGTCTATAAGTAATTAAAAATTTTCTGCTATTGCATATTTATGTTCATGTGTACTCAATTTTATATTTCATTCCTTTGTCTGATTAATATTAAGGCTTTCTTGGAAGCCATCATATCTTTTCAACTTTGCCTCAACTAAAATGTTCAGTGCTGTCTATAATTTGTATATTTGAACTGTTTATTAAATACATAGCATATTAATTGTCTTTGTAGCAAATTATTCTATCATTAGGTACTTTACTACTGACCTTTTCCACCACAGAGCAGATACCACTACTTTAACAAGTTAAGAGCTGATTTGGAATAAAACTGAAAGTTTATAACTTTACATCTTCTGGCAACTTATAATAAAATATAAAGAATATACAAGAAATAGCACTATTTTAGGAATCAATGTAAAGCTACAACATTAAGGGTTTTTGCATGAAAGTGAGTGATAGATTATGTCAAGTTCAGTTCAGTTCAAGCACTGTTCAAAATATTGGTTGAACAAATAAGTTAATAAATATTGAATGTAATGTGAGGTATCCACATTCATAAATTAACTATGACTCTTATTGAATTGAGAAGAAATGGATCATCTGCAAATATTGTGTAATAAAATATGTGATTATATTCACTATTACAGAACCTGGTTGTCTTTCTTATTCAGAATAAAAAAGTCACAATAAAAAAATGATTACTCAGACTTGACACCAAAAGCACAATCCATAAAAAAATTAATAAATTGGACCTTACCAAAATTTAAAACTTCTGCTATGCCAAAGACTATGTTAGGAGAAGAAAAGATAAACTATAGAGTAGGAGGAAATTTTGTGAATCACATATTTGACAAAGAACTTGTATCTAGATTCTATTAAGAACTTTCAAAACCATACTATAATAAAGCAAATAATCCCATTACAAAACGAGCAAAAAACAGAGACATTCCACTGAGAAGGATAAACATATGGGCAAAGAAGTATACAAAAAGATGTTCAACATCATTAGCTATTAAGAAAGTCACATTCAAGCCACAGTGGGATGTCATGCACCCTTATCAGAATGGCTAAAATACAGAGAAAAAAAAAGATAACTAGAAATCCTGCTTATGGTGTTGAGAAACTGATTCCATTCATACACGGATAGTGAAGATTTATTTTTATTTTTATTTTTATTTTTTTAAAAAGATTTTATTTATTTATTTGACAGAGAGAGAGATCACAGGTAGGGAGAGAGGCAGGCAGAGAGAGAGGAGGAAGTAGGCTCCCCACTGAGCAGAGAGCCCGACGCGGGCCTCCATCCCAGGACCCTGAGATCATGACCAGAGCCGAAGAGAGAGGTTTAACCCACTGAGTCACCCAGGTGCTCCAGATTTTAAATGGTATAGCCACCTTCCAATTTCTTACAAAGCTAAACACATGTTTACCAAATGACCAGCAAATGTATTCTTGGGCATTTATCCTAGAGATATGAAAATGTACATCCACACAAAACCTGTCCATGAATATTCAAAACATCTTTATCTTAATAGCCAAAAACTAGAAATAACCTAAATGTCCTTTGATGGATTAATGGTTAAATAAACTGTGGTATGTGCTTTCTGTGGGATACTACTCAGCAATAAAAAGAGAACTATTGATATATCCTTTGATGGATTTCAAGGGAATTATGTTAAGTGAGAAAGGCCACTCTCCAAAGATTATATGCTGTATGATTTAATTTATATAACAGTCTTGAAATGACAAAATTATAGAAATGGTGAACATATTAGCGGTTCCCAGGGGTTAGGGAGAGGAGGTGTGAAGAATGTTGCACTGTTGTTGTAAAAGGTAGCACCAAGAATCCTAGTGATGGAACTGTTCTGTGTTCTGACTATTGTGGTGGCAATACCAACTTATGCATGTGATAAACTTATATGGAATTACATACACACGAAGACACAAATGAAGACCTGTGAAACTAGTGATGTCTACATAAGATCAGTGGATTTCATCAATGTTAGTTTCCTGGTTGTGATATTATGCTATAGTTATGCAAGATATTATCATTGGGTGAAAGTGGATGAAGGATATTTGGGTTTTACTGTATTGTTTCTTGAAACTGCATGTGAATCTGTAATTATCTAAAAACAAAAACTTAAGAAAATGATTATTTACTGGTATTATGAATCTACTATTATAGTGTCTCTACTTACCATTTCTACAGACATTAATCTGAAGAATGATATCAGGTGACTGATTGGATCAGGTGAGAAAGTGTTGGGAAAAAAAGGAAAAGATGTTGGAGACTCTCCTGAAAGGAGTGATTTAATGAATCCTAAAGGGGATGCTAAGATGAGAGGCTAGAGTGTCTTGATTAATTGGAGAACATGATCAAGTCCTAGCATTCGTGTCCTAGGTACACGTTGGGTAGGAGGGCACTGATAGAAGCTTGACTGTAGGCTGGGTTTTCTGGAAGCAGATGATGAGACAGAATTTAGAGTGTTTATTGGGGATTAACACCTATGAAAGAAAGGTGATCATAATAGACCTCTAAAGGAAGTTGTGCTTTTCAGAGTCATCCTGAGCTTTACCCCAGTGGCCTTCTTCAGGCATTAAATGTAGACCGTTCTCAATGGGCAGAACCCCAGGTGAAGAGGCTCTCTGTTACTAAGGTAGATCCTGAAAAAGCTGACAGCTGGAGACTGCTGACTGCACTTCCCATAGCTGGGCAGCAAATCCTGTCTGGAAGGAGAATGCAGACGGTGCATTTTTATGTCTATATACATAGACCTAGGTCAGTGACTGAGTTAATATTGAAGTCAAAGAGTAAAATAAATAAATAAATAGTGGAATCTGGAGGAAGAGACTGGGAATGAATATGCAGGTCTTCTTAACAACATGAGTGGATGTGAATATGAGTGATGTGGGAAGGGTTTGGCTTCTCCCTGTAAATTGATGGTGATAGGCAACGAATGGCATAGACTTTGGTCTTTGAGTTCTCACCTTTTTTAAAAATGTCCATTCTAGATAGTGTTTGCAATTGTTGGATTACTAAGAAATACTTGTTGAAATGATGCAAAGGATTTTGTTATTATAATGGATATTTTGGCTCTGAAGGAAAAAAAAAAAGGTTTCAACCCACCCACTTCCTGATCGAAGGGACAACCTGCTATTTATCAGTCAGTTGCAGAAAATGTTGACAAAGTCTCACTCGCTGAACTGATTTCACTCTCCATTTGAGCAGTGTGATAGTCTGCATTTAGGACTCCCTCAAAGTGTTTGTATGGATGGTTAGAACTGGCAGGTAACTTAGAAAAAGCTCTTCAAAGGAGCCCCTTAGCATTTTCTTATTCCTGCTGAATGGAACCTGAAAAGCTATTGTTACATTGCTTATGGAGTTCCCCAGTGCCTCTTAGAAATGAGCCATATTTAGTTTAAAACAAATTTCCTGAAGTAAACAGTATATTTCCCTGATTTTCATCTCTCTTGGTGAGCTTCCAAAAAACTTGGAAGTGAATTAGTGTGCAATTTGCATCCAAATCTTAGCCAAGGGGATGTGGTTTATTATAATACATGGTCCTCCTAATTATTGAACAGCCCAAGAAAACTCGGCCCAGTGTGCATCTGTTCTTGCTTGACCACACTGCCAAACATAATTTGGCAAGCACAGAAATGTACATTGAGCAGGCCTACAGTCTAATTTGCATTAGAGTTTGTGGTAATTATATGAAAGCTATAACTGAATGAGCTTGTCCTCTCTTTTTAGATCACTTCATTTCTAAAAAATAAACAAGAAGCAAACCCCTCAAAGAATTTCCTTTTTTATGTGTCTTTGAGGTTTCTCAATGTGATTTAATCATTGCCCAAGTGTTAGTTCTGCTTATACATGAAGAAAAAACATCTTTCCCACATATTTCATGCAGACTTTCTTCTATTATCCTTTTATCTATGGGTCGACTGTGCGTGTTTCAATATATATTTGATATCATTGCTCAAGAGAGTGAATTAGGCTACTGCTGACTAGATGTCTACATTATTTGGGAATTTGCATCCAAAAATCAACAAATAGGTTCATCCTCTAATTGCTCTAAGGAGTAATAAAGAATCATTGAAAAAGCTATAAACTAAAAATTACAAAGATCTCATTGAATTATTATCTTTGCTGGGCAACCTTAAATAAATCACTAATCCCTCTCTGATTCTCAGTTTTCTTATCTATAAAATGGGGATATCAATGCCTGCTTTATCTACTTCACATAGTTTATGTAGGTGTCAGCTAGAAGAAAAAAGATTTAAAAGTTGTTTAAAATGATATTATTATTAGCTACCTACCAATACATACTCAGGGCCTGTGGAAAATAATGTAGCCTGCTACAAGAACTACCCTCAGACACCACCAGGGAATCTAAAGTTTTAGTATGGGTGGGGGTTCTAGGAGTTGGGATGATCAGGGCCCAAGTCCTCTAGAACAGCACTGTCCAATATGGTAGCCACTAGCTACATGTATCCATTGAACACTTGAAATGTAGATAATTCAAGATAAGGTATGCTGAAAGTGTAAATATACACAAGATTTCAGACTTGGAATAAAGAAAGTAACAACCTTATTAATATATTATGATCATTATAGTACATTAAGTTAAATACATGTATTATCAAATTGTCTTCATTGCTTTTGCTTTTTAAATTTAGCCTCTAAAAAAAATAGAGAGAGAGAGAGATGTAGAGAGGGAAACAGTGAAATAGACTCTTAACTGTAGAGAACAAATTGATGGTCACCAGAGGGGAATGGATGGTAGGGATGGGTTCAATAGGTGATGGGGGTTAAGGAGAGTACTTGTCATGGGCACCAGGTGTATTGTATGGAAGTGAATCACTGCATTGTTTACCTGAAACTAATTTCTACCTGAATCACTATATTGTTTACTTGAAACTAATATTACACTGTAGGTTAATTAACTGGAATTTAAATAAGAACTTAAAAAATGTTTTTAAAAAGGGGGAAAATAAATGAATTTAGTCTGTAGAAAATTAGAAATTACACACGTGACTTATCTTATATTTCTCTTAGTGCTCCTCTAAGGCATGGAGCTATGGGGTATCAGAATTATATCCAGGGCTAATGCCAGATTTGGGAACTAAACAGACAATTGAAGCATAAAGCAGGTACAAAGCAACTGGGTAGTGACTGGGGGCACCAAGCCAGAATTTGCGGATTTGGAAGGGTGAGCAGGAAGTGGAGCTTGGAGATATTTTTTGGAACATATATTGGAATTGCACTTATAGAAAGCCCTTGGCTTTGTGGGTAGAAAGGGAGCTATTAAGGACACCAACCAGCTCAGACATAGCAGTATTACTTTTCAAAAACAGTTATATTTAATAAAACCACAACAGTCTAGAGCCTTCAGGGAATGCATTTTTTTGTTTGTGTATGTTTGAGTATTCTTGTTATTTTAGTGTTTATCCTTTAAATATCAGAGTTAAGACAAAATTTGAAGCATTTCATGTGGAAATATTTCTTAAAATATATTAGGAACCTTTTGTCTTCTTACACAAAATATACTGAACCTAATTTTTGTGACATCCAATTTATACAAGGTAATTATCATGGACGCAAATGGTAATTTTCTATAATGTATTAATGATCCACGAAATATTGTGGAGTTTGACTGGAGAGTGGTTGTTTGTGCCAAAACTAAATGGTCCCAGCTGGGAATATGGTTCAAGTTTTGTCTATTTCCTTATTTCTCCACATTCTTGTACTCTCAATGTGTCTTCAAATAGCAGTCTTCACCCATTAATTTGTTGTATCTAATCTGTTGAGGGGCTGGAAGTTAGGAAAACAAAACAAAACAAAACCTAACAGACTCTTTTGCAGTGTAGGAAAAGCAAGTGTAAATATATTCTGAATGAGAGGACCTGAAGATTCTCCCCATGCACAAATTATGACGATGGATTTTGTCATCACATTTTGCTTACTCACAGGCATTTTTGTTGTTGTTTAAGTGTTCTGAACTGTAATCTAAGCTTGTTTGCTTTCAAATATTTAACATTTAAATATGATGCATTTCACTGTGATACAGAGTCTGAAATAATAGGCCTGTTCTGACCTGTCAAATGGGATACATCTCTTCCTATCAAGAAGGGGCATAATGCTTTCAGCTTGTTGGGATCTGGCGCTAAACTGTCCCTTGTTTAGCACCAGTCTTAGATCAGTTTAGAACTCTGGTGTCTTCTATTATTCACATGTTTGTCCTTCCTTCCTTCCTTCCTTCCTTCCTTCCTTCCTTCCTTCCTTCCTTTTCTTTTTTTTCTTTCTTTCTTTCTTTCTTTCTTTCTTTCTTTCTTTCTTTCTTTCTTTCCTTCCTTCCTTCCTTCCTTCCTTCCTTCCTTCCTTCCTTTATTTTTAAATATTTTACTTACTTATTTGAGAGAGAGAGAGAGAGAATGAGTGGGAGAAGGGGCAGAGAGAGAAGCAGGGAGCCCCATGTGGTATTCAATTCCAGGACTCTGGGACCATGACCCGAGCCTAAGGCAAACACTTAACTGACTGAATTACCCAGACACCCTCACATGTTATTTCTTCTTTTTTAAAATAATAATTTATTTTATTTTTTCAGTGTTCCAAGATGTGCTACTTCTTAACAGGGCATTCTGTGCAAAGTAAAGGAGAGGGTGATGAAGTAAGAAATAATGGCAAAATAGCTCTGCCAAAGACTTAGTAATGTTATATACAAACTTATTCAGAGTATGACTGTGTTAAACATACCATGAAATACATTAAATACTCAAATGTGTATTAAGTTTAAAAGTAGAAAGTCAGATTTCTGGTTAGGTCAGTGATCTTCAATGGATATTTTTATCTATTTTATCATTAACTGCATGTTAATGATCATAAAAGCATTTCATCTAAACTTTATGATAACCACAAAGATGGGCTCAACCAGTATAGATTTGGTGAAATATGTACAAAAAAAAAGAGTTCTGATGCCCTACTTTCTTTCTGTCTGTGAAATCTGAACTTGTTGGAGCTGCACATGCCGCAAATTCTAATCACTAGATTCAACAATCTGAAAGAGCAGCCAGTTTATTATTGCTAGGAGATCCCCATTTATTACTTAGGCACATAGAGCTGGGATCCCTGTGAGGTGACTGCACACATATAATCCCAGGAGGCAGTGCAACTGGAGTTAAGGGCATAAGAAACTGGAACTAATCTTGTCTTGGCCAGGTCGTAGCTGTATCATCCTTCCTTTCTGTGCTAACCTCCTCTCTGCTCATCTGTGATGTAGAGATGGTAATAATACCTGTTTCCTGGCACCTTGTTAGAATAGCTGTTGCTATTGTTGTATCTCATGCTAATGATGGTTTTTAAACAAAGCTAAGAAAAGAAACATGATTTTTTTTTTCTCTATGGTTTTTGCTTTTGAGATAGAACAGCATATGTTTTTATTTGATTTGGGGTGCTAGAGTGATTCAAGCAAGGATAGGGTGACCAACTTTACAGAAAGACATGTATGGCCTTGAGGAAAAGTAGTGCCAGCATACATAATGAGAAACCCCACAAAGAACTGATAGAAGTTTACACCAGAAAACATATTATTGATTTAACCAATATGGAGAGCCTCACATTCATGTGCCAATAAAGACATGTGTAGGTAGAAGAATATGATGTAAATACAATAACCCAGCATTTTTTAAAGGAATGTTACTGGATTAGGAGAAACGATCAGTAAACTTTCTGCCACTATGCTTAACTGTCCCTGACTAATATTACCACCAAAACTAAAGAAATAGTTTCCAAAATTGAAAAAAAAAAGTATTTCACCACAAATCTAGTAAAACATTTTTGAATTATTCTAAATATGTTGCTGGAATTATTCTTTAAATTAAAACTTATTATTTTAGCATTGTTAGTTTAATATATTGAGTACTTTGTTCTTGAGTGTTTATTCTTGTTTAATCTTGTAACAACACCTCCTTTACTACCCTATTTTACAGATGAAGAAATGGAGGCACAGAAGGACTTATTAAACTGTGTTAGTTTACCTAGCTAGTAAGAAGCAGAGGCAATATTTGAACCCAGGCAGGTTGCTCTTAGTGATCAACTAAGGGTAGAGTGATTCTGACAGTTCTTTTAGCTTAAGCAATCAGCAGGGTTCAATTTATATGGCAAAGACTCAGAAGTGATAATTGTATTAATTTCCCTGCTTTATAGAACACATAAACTGATCAGCTTGACTCAAATTTTTCTTAAAATGTTTCTCAACAATATCAAATACCTACATAAAGAAGAATTCAAACCATTTTTGTATTGTTATTGAGATTGACAGAAATTATACTGGAAAATATAAATAGGCATAAATTCTATCCAAAGAGCAAGAGGGCTTCCAGAAGATTATCCTTTGAATGATTTCTGTGTAGCATCTACACCAGTCATGCCGGATTGTTCTTTCAGGCTGATGTCTTAGTTTTTATAGGGGGCTATAATAAACCGCCATAGACGAGTGCCTTGTAAACAGGAGGAATTTATTTCTCATGTGCCTGGAGTCTTAAAGTCTGAGATCAGAGTGCCAGCATAGCTGGGTTCTGATGAGTACCCTCTTCCCATACTGCCAACTCATTGTATCCTTATAAGGTGGAGAGCAGAGAGGGGAAGTAAGCTCTCTAGTGACTCTTATGTTGGCATTAATCCTATTCATGAGGGCTCCACCCTCATGACCCCATCTAATCCTAATTACCTCCCAAGGCACCACATCCTAAAGCCATCATATTGGGGGTGGAGAAGGATTACAACATATGATTTTTTGGGGAATATAAACGTTTAGCCCATAAAAATTAAGTATATAATCCATTCATTATCCTAATTCTTTTTTTATAACAATCTTTTTTAAAAAGATTTTATTTATTTATTTGACAGAGAGAGAGAGAGATCACAAGTAGGCAGAGAGGCAGGAAGAGAGAGAGGAGGAAGCAGGCTCCCTGCTGAGCAGAGGGCCCGATGCCAGCCTCGATCCCAGGACCCTGAGATCATGACCTGAGCCGAAGGCAGAGGCTTTAACCCACTGAGCCATCCAGGTGCCCTCATTATCCTAATTCTAACTGTCCCATCAAAAGACCAAATTTTTTGACATTAGAATTTAGAGTAAATCACCTGTGTGAAAGCATTTTGAAAGCAACCACTATACAATTATTTAAAACATTGGTTTCAATCCCTATTTTCTGTGACCATTCACTCGATTGGTAAAGGTGGCTGTGTTTTAATTTAAAGCTTCCATATGTGCCATTTCAGCACTCTGGGACTCCAGATGCATCCAAACTGTTAGGAGATGTTAATATTTCTGGTCAGTGAGGCATACAATATGCTATCGTATAGCATAAGCTTCAATGGTGGTATGAAGGCTTAAGATCTCAAGACAGTAAGAATTATCCTTGCCTGGTACTCTGTAAATTACCAAAGGCTCCTTGAGAGTAAGAACTAGAGTCTTAAGTAAGTAGGCATCCCCAGCATCAAGCCATGGCAGCACAGTAAATGTTTGTGGAATTGAATTCCTTGGGGTGACTCCTTGGTGTGGTGATAACACGGAGGGAGAGAAACTATGTGTGAAACACTGTGTCCCAGCCTGGCTTCTTCCAGAGCTTTCATTCTTGTATCTTGCCAAGTGTAGGCTAAGGGATTCTGTGTGGGTTCAGGTTAAGATGTTTATGTTCCATAAAGGAATAAAAAGCCTATATCCCACTATGTGAAATGCTGGTAAGTAGAGGACAGTAGGTTTGGTAAATAATTCCAGTTGCTCTTTACATGTAATTCCTCAGATCCCCCCATCCCAGACCCTCAGCAACATGGGGCAAAGAAGGATTGAGGCTTATCAGTCCTAATTAATATCAAGGACTTCAAAGTTGCATAAGATAAATGTGAACAATAAAATTTCAATCTGGACTATTATTTTTCTGACAATAATAATACTTTCCATTTCTCTGTTTGAATTTATATTAAAGATGTATATGTTTAAATTAATAGGAGTTCTAGTTATTCATGATGCATTACAATGCTTCCTATGACATCATTTTGTTTTTACATTACACAGTATTTTATGGTGCTATAAAATCTATACCAGAGACACACTGTGAAGTCTAGATTACTTAAGGTCAAATTCTATTCTAAGTCCTATAAGTGTTTAGAAAATTGAGATGAAAGAGGCTGAAATCTTCGATTTGATATGAGATTTTATATTACTCAGTCATACCTTGCAATGAAATCAACTTTCCTTTGTGAAGTCCAAAAGTAAACACTAATATCAGGATTGTATACTGAATTTAATATCAAAGTAATACTTAGACTACGCTTGAGGCTGGAGAGGAGGGAAAAAGAGAAACTTCTTTATATACAGGCTATAACACTCTAGCATTTCATGCATTTCTAGGAAGACTTATTTAATCTACCTTGTCATGTGCTGACATTTAATAAACACCTCACTCCTTTCCAGGTATTTTGAACAGTGAGCTGCAGAATAGTAAATCCCTGACCAGTTAACACTATTGAAGTCACCAAACAGCTTCTCTCTTGAAAAATAAGGCTAATGAAAGAATTTCTATTTTAGTAGGATTTTCTTCATTCTGCCAACTGTATACAGGTACATACCTGCAATGCACATTGCTTGTTAGGAATGAATATATTTTTGTCATGGTAATGCTGCTTCTATAATATTATGCATTTGAATGACACATAATTCATTACTCTCTTTCGCTGGTTAATATTTTCATGAGGATTTTTTTTCCCCCAGACCAGTGCAAAATGTGCCTCCCTGTGCACAGCACACATCCTCAAAGGATGCTAACACTTTACAAATTTGCTGGCTAATGTATAATCTGCAGAGAATATCCGCCTCATCTGACAAACACCATCTCAGCTCAGGAAGCCACGTTCAATCCGTCTATCAGATCTGACATTGGTGGTATCCACACAGCCCTTCCCAGCACACACCCTGCCTTTAAAGGCCTTCCCATCCCTGTTATTGGTCTCACAGATGATAGAGTATGACACTCCATAAACAATGAGCTAGGCCTTTTGTAGGCTGCTTTGCTTTTCTTGGCTTCAAACTGCCACTGAATGTCAAATCAATTTGGCTCTCATTAGAACAGCTTTATATGTGCAAATGTATTTGGGTCTGGTTGCCACTTTTTTTCCCTATTTTTTTTCTCCTTTCTATTCCTCCTCTTCTCTTGAAGATGATGTAATTTTTCTCTAATCCATGCCAACACCTGTTTCTTTAAAAGAGAGAGAGGAGAGAGAGAAGAGTGAGAAAAACTGCTCAGTGTGCTGCTCTTCACCACAATCAGCACGAACACCAGGCTGCCACATTATGGCTCAAGTCTCCCCAGAACAAAGAGAAAAGGCCTTGTTGCCATGATATTGTACATCCCAGGGGCCCAGATAAAGTCAGGAGTCTATGTAAACCTTGGTTCCTGATGTCTGGAAAGATGGCTGTTGAGATAGAACAAGGTGGGGAAGCTGGTTTTATTGATAAGTGATGAAGCCAGCAATAAATCTGATGCTGTGCTTAAAGAAATCTGAGCCAAAGCACCATGTTTGATGGAAGAGTGTTTTCCTCTTGAGTTAGGAGAAATAGAGAGCTACACCTTAGAGAAGAGCATAGACTTAAAGAGGCATGGGAACCTGAACGGTGAACAGACAGCTGGAGAGAAACAGATAAAAACACGAACTAGAGTCTGACCAGTGTTTTTATGTTGATGTGTATACATTTTTTGGTTTATGTGGGAGTATTTTCACCCTAATACATGGAATTTGAGGCCTTTGATTCAAATAAGTCATTTTACTACTAAAAAGAAAATACACAAGTATCTGATTGCATTTTAAAGAAATGTGTGCAGCTGGATCTTTAAATTCAGTGCTTCAAATTCTTGTTGAATGTATCGATTCAAGAGAAATATGAAGTAGGGTGAGTTGAATCTAAATTCATCAACTAGGTTATTACTATAATTCTTAATATTGTATGACACCCTGAGAAAGTTGGGTGTTTGAGAGTTCACAAATGTGTATGTGTTTACATGCATGCTTATTCATTTATTGAGCACCTATTATATGCACTGTTTCTTGGTGCTTGGGATACATCCATGTATGACATTTAAAATAATCCTCATCTTTATGAAGCTTATGTTCTAGTGGGGATATACAGATGATAGATAATGAACCTAAGAAAGAATTGAAAGATAAAGTCTGTTAGAAAGTGGTAAATGTTACCAAAAACAACAACAACAACAACAACAACAACAACAAGCTGAGTAGGGTAAAGAAGATTGAGAGCACTTGCTCATGTTTGGTTATAATTTTTAATAGGATAGTCAGGGTAGATATCATTGAGGGGGTGGGTTTTGAACAAAAGCTCAAAGGAGCTCTAACTGGAAAAGAGGGCATCAGGCACAGGGAACAGACAGTGCAAAGGCCCAGATGTGCATGCAAGACTAGAACACAGGAAGGATGGTGTGGACAGAGAACATGAGCCCAAGAGAAAACAGTAAGAGAGTCCATCAGAAAGATAATGCAGGAGGACCCAGGTAATGGAATACCAATGGAAAGGCTAAAGATTTTGTATTTTGCTCAAAATGGGGATTTTGACTAGAGGCCTTATGTGATAAGCATGTCAAGTGTTTGTTTCTACAACAGCATGTTTCTCAAATTGTAACCAGTTTGGAGTTTGCAGAATTTCTCAAGAAGCCCAATATATGAAGAAGAGTTAGAGCAAGATACATTAGGTATTTTGCGGACTTTTTTTTAAAGAAGGGACTGCTGATAAGAATGAAAACTGAAACCAGACCCAAAAAACTCACTTAGGGTGTCAAATCTAAAATCTGGTGGGTAAATTACCAAAGAAGTAACTGGGGAAATTAGAAGTAATGGCCTATTTATGGTCCTAGAAGTAGGAGCACAGGGTTTATGTAGATTCAGGGAAATTAAAATAAAATAATCTTCCTGTGCAACAGACACTGCAATTAGAGGGACTTAGGTTTATACCCCAGCTATGTTATAATCTATCTTTGTGGAGTTAGGCTAGTTAATTAGTATCTTTGAGCCGTCTTTCCTCATTGTAAAATGGGAATAATAATAACAGCTTTCTGTACAATTATTTTGAAAGTTAAATTGTATATTCTATGTGTGCTTGGCGTAATGTATGTGCTCAACACATTGTAATTTTCTTTCTATCCTCCATGGAATTCATATTCAATAAATATTTTCAAATTATTTGAGAGATGTTACTGACTGATTTGAGCAGTGGGGGATAAAAGCACAATGAAATGGAAGATGCTGGATTAAATCATCCTCCTATATCTGTCCGGGCAGGTGATTCGCTCATCTCTACATTTCTAGGCATCCCAAACCCTACAGGTCATGATGCAAATCAAACGTATGAGAGATAACATAACAAAGGGGGTTTCTTTTGGTGGCTGTCTCTGTCCAATTCATAGATTCAATTCAACCCAGCAAAAATTTGTTAAATACAGGTACGTGGATGCTGAGGTAAAATAAAGCATTGTTCTTGCCCTTCAGAAGCTTTTAGTCTGGAGGAGAAGTTCACAGTTAGCTGTGATTATCTGATTCTTTCTCCTTAAACATAGAGTTTCAGCTCATTACGTTTTTGTATTCTGAAAAAGAATGTTGTCTATTCCTTTTAGAAATATGCCTTGGGGCCCCGGGTGGTGCAGTCTCTTAAGCTACCAACTCTTGGTTTTGGCTCAGGTCTACATGTCAGGGTCATGCGGTTGAGCCCGGCCTTGAGTCTGCTTCAGATTCTCTCTCTCTCTGCTCCACCCACTTAGGCATTCTCTCTCTCTCAAATAAATCTTGAAAGAAAAATAAATACTCCTTTTGTGTGCTAGTTTGGGAGTCACCATTATGGAAATAAGTAGGTATGAAAGGATAGGGAGAAACATTGTTGTAGTTATATCAATTCACAACTGCAGAATTATCATTCTTCAAAAGATTATTTTTTCACGTTTAGGGTAGCTATACTCAAGGGTTGTGTTTGGATGGTGGGGGCAAGAATTAAGAAACTTATTCTGTCACCAGCAGAATAAAGCATAAAATACTTTAATTCATGAATTTTTCTGGCAGATAAAAGCCACAATCCTCCTAGAATTACTTTAGTACTGAAGAGGAAAAATGAAGTGAAACTTTTAAGCCCAAAGATTCTTAAAAATAGTCTTTAAAGGATAGAAAAAAAGAACAGAAAAATTCCTTTAAATTCCTGGGTCCCATAAATGAGATTTTAGTAGTGGCAAGTAAAACATATTGATTGGCACCAAAGTATAAGATCTTTGTCACCATCTGTTTCCTGATTGTGTCAGCAAGTATTTTTTCCCCACGAGAGTGTGAGAATACACCATAGCCTAAAAGTATCAAAGTGTCAATTATGCACCACATTTAAAAGTTGGAAGCCCAGTTCATGAAAGTCAGTGACAAAAGTCCTGATTCCTGTTTCTTCCTAAAGTGAAATCCTTGCACTTCATTCATTTTGCAACCTGCAAAAAGACCGATGGCTCTAGGGCTCCAAGAGGTGGGGAGCTGTGGCAAAGCAGGGGTGGGGGTAGTCATCTTAAATGAATATTTATTGAAATCTTCCCCCATGCAAGTCACTTTGCTAAGATATGAAGTTATTATGAATGCTATATGCAAATAATTTTTAACAACTATGGAGTAACAAGGAGGAATAAAGAAATGAAATGAAAGGGTACAGAAGGAAAGAAGTAGGAAGAGAAGAATGGGTAAACAGGCAAATATTTGGGAGTCTGGACTAGAAAAATGAAAACAAGAGACACTGATGGAACTAGTTGAAAAATTAGGACACAAATTGTGGGAGTTGGAAAGGACAGAAATCTTCAGAAAGATTAAAAATCCACAGCATTTCAGGGTGAAATAAAGATCATCCACACCTGCCTTCTCTTTTATCTAGTAAGTTTTCTGTGTTTTTATTATTTTTGAATTTGATTTGTGATATCCTTTTGTTGTTGTTGTTTTTTGTTTTTCTCTATTATGATCACTGCTATTGGTAATCACAGCTAGCGGTCATTTTTGTTGATTCTCAAATTTCTGCACATTTTCCTGAGGTTCTGGGTAGAGAGAAGAATTTCCTTCCTCCGTTTGCTCTGATTATTTTTTCTCCTATAGCTACCAGTTGGTGGCGTTACCCGTTTTTACACATTCTCTTAACCAATAGTGTTACAGTAACATATTGAGGCCATTTCTGCAGGACTGGAGGAAAGACCCATGCTCAGGTCAGGAAGTCACAGGTACTATCTCTCTTCTCAAGAGGTTTTTCCTTTTGTGGTAAATCCTGAGAAGTTGGTTCTCTGGGTTGGCACAAATCCTTTCTTTATTTTGGAGATGGGAGATGAGGGTTCACATAGCATACTCCATGCTGTTAAAAGAATAACTGAGGCATATAAACTTTAAGGGTTGAAGTATGTAAACATCGATTTGCATGAAGCAGTGCCAAATGAGAAGTGGCTAGGACCACTCAGCCAATAGGAGCTAGGGAAAAAACTTATATAGAAAAGGTATGGAGGCAAAGGAAGGGAATTATTTGATTGGGTATGGCTTAACACTTAGCTGGCTGTGATTGGTTGCCCTTAGTTTTTGAGTCTATATGCTTGAGACTTTTACATGTTCAGATTTTGTTTTGCTTGCATGTCTAATGGCTCAGTCTAATGTCTACTATCTTCTAGTTCCTATCAACAAAACACAAGCATTTGAGTTCTAACCAAGAAGTGTGAAGACTTATAGAGATAATGGCCTGGATAGAACAATCAAAACTTGTGCCTAACAGAACAAAGACAGGCCACTTTGCTCCCTTGTTCTCACTTGGGCTAACTGGTGGTGTGGGAAGGGCACCTACCTGTGGAAGGACCAGCCCTGCCTTGCAGCCAGCTATGCCCTCTACTAGGCTGGGGTTCAGATGTGCCGGTAGAATAAACAACTAAAATTCTCTATTCAGGTTTGATTAAATAGAGTACTAGAGCCTGCCAGATGGGTCTCTTGGTACACTCTCAAATCATAGATAGCCATAATTTAAGTTACAGTTGTTTGTGGGAGTCTGGGAACCACAGGATACTTCAAGTATTATGGTTTGATTTGTGTTTGAACACCCTGGTTGTATGAGGAGAGGAGAAAATGAAGATCCTTTGTCAGAGAAATATCAGATGAGGTATCAGAACCACCAAAAAACATGATCTCTTGTTTGCTCATTTATTCAGCAATCTTAAATTGAGTACTTACTATTTGCAGCATGCCATGAAAAGCACTGATATATTTAATATATTAAATATTTAAAATATATTTATATATTAATTTAATTTAATATTTATTTATTATATTTTAAAATATTCATTTTATGATTTTTATTTATATTTATTATATATTTATAAATATATGAATTTAATATTTGTACATATTTATTTTAGTATTGTTTAATATATAAATATATTTACTATATCTATATATAGGTATTTGGGAACTTACATTTCACTAAGGGAGAGAAAAAAGTTAAGTACAGAAATTAATAAAAACAACACTGTATTAAAATGCTACTATGAAAGAAAAAAACACTCTAGATAGAGTGAGTAATAGGGACACTGGTATAAGGGTGTAATGGTAAATGTACCTGAACTGGTAACAAACTGGACAAAAAAGATAAAATACTGCTGTTTTCCAAATAATTTCAATGGCATGCCATTACTTTCTCAATAAAATTCTTAAACCAAGGATTGATGATCTGACAATATCCTACCTTTTCATCTTTATCTTTCCCTACTTATCCTTATTATATAGTATTGTGCTTGGAGCAAATGGAACTACTCATTGTTTCTCATGTACACCCTATGCTTTCCTAACTCAGTCTTCACTCATCTTTCCCTTTGCCCAGCAGACACTTTCAGGACTTTTCCATGTCCGTATCCTGTTGCACTTCATGGTCCAGCCCCCATGTTACATCCTTCAGTTCTTCTATTCTGTCCTCTGAGCTCTTTCTTTCTATATCATACATTTGTAACTTTCTTATTACTCCTGTGTAATACATTTTAATACAATTTTTAAGTCTGCAGCTCTTATTTCTCTTTTTAATCTAAGAATTCCATAGGTGATGTCTTATATGATAATATAAGTTGTTTGTCTTCTAGGCATTCAGTAAATATTCTTTGAATAAAAGTAAATCAAGTCCAATTGGCAGAAAGCCTGGCAGATTGAAATCATAGAGGTTTTATATCTGAGTCACAGACATAGTATTATATTGGGTTCCCCCCAGACAAATCCTCTGATGAGGATTTAATATAAGGAGTTTTTTATTTTTTATCTTTTGAAGATTATGTTAGGAAGGATTTTGAGTAAGGAAATGAGAGAAGGAAGAAAGGGGAGCCAATAAAGAATATATTATATTGATGAGTGGGTTTCCAGTGTGGGCAACTGGGGCTCGCTCTTGCTGGGAAACTCTGAAGCTATATAAAATATGATTCAGAATTTTCCTTCTGAAAGGTGGTTCCTCACCCTTCATTGGTTAATAAAACATCATGGGATGTTTAGTATTAAGTTTACTCTAATTTTGCCCATTTGATATCCTTCCACTTCTATGATGGTTGTGTTCATTTTTCAACATCTGGGCTGGGAAGGTGCTATCTGAAAACGTAGGAGTCTCTTTTACTGTGAGTGGTGAGGCTCTAAAAATGATCTCAAAGTTGTGCTCTCTGGTTTAACTTTTTGCTTTATGTTTCCAAAACAATTCTCCAAAGGAGTTATGTAGCCTGCCAGAAGTCAGAGTCTGTTAAACTCCCTAAAGACTGTGACTGAAAGTAATTAAGTAAACCTTCCTCAACTGACACAGAATTCTTTAAGAAAATGGGTTCAAGATAGTGCTTATATGAATGTGGCAATAGTACTTGAAGAAGAAGGGAAAGGTAGTACTGATATGCTGGGTCTCCTTGGCATAGTGGGAGTCCCAGCCCAAAATCCTGGGAGAGGGCATTCTACAGGTGTTAGAGCTCTCCCTTATTAAACCCAGTGTCTACAAAAGAAATTATGTTCCAACCTGTTTTTGTTCCTTGAAAGGAAGCATTTGAACCTTGAATAGCATGCTTGGATGAGAGGCTTTAGGAGGGGCAAGTGTCCTTCTCATAATATCTGAGACATCCCACAGAGATCCTGGGGCCATTGCAATAAATGTTACACATAGTGTTATGCTTGATTCAGTCTTCCTAAAGGATGAGTGCTTCAAGGCCTCTGAAGGGATCATGGGAAACATTGAGCATAGCAAGGCTATTATGGTACTGATTACATTTCAGTAAGAAAATCTCCAGCTGTGAATGGCAATAAGAGAAATTGTTGTAGCTAGCAAAGGAAACTGACTCTAGTTTTATGGTATATTGATCATGCCTTGAGTCAAAGGAGTTCTGCTTAACAAAGTATTGTGGTAGTTCTAGCACCTGCAAAGAAGGCATGGCCCCTGAGATGGTAACTTTTGACTGATGAAGATTATAAAAGACTAGGAAAAGCTTTCCAAAGAATGAGATCTTTGGTAAGGCTCACCCAGAGTCAAGCACTGAGCTATGAATGTGGCATCAAAAGCTAGTCACAGATGATAATATCCCTGTGCCCCCTACTGGATCCCAAATTGCATAGGAAGAAAAATTAATAACTCAGAAACATGATAGTGTTGTCAAAATACATGAAGTCAACTGCATGAATTGTGAAATTTGTTGTATTGTTCTTTGGCTGTGTACAGATATGACCATTGTTTCCATCATGATAGGAAATAACACAGAAAAGATATGAAATCTGAATGAAATTGGACTCTTTATTAGTTATTAATGACCTAGGATAAAGAGAAAATATTGTAAGTTGATACTTTGTGTCTGTATCTTTTGAAAAATATTATTTATTTTAGAGAGAGAGAGAGTGAGAATGGGGGAAGGGAGATGGAAGAGGGAGAATATCAAGCAGACTCTATACTGAGCTTGGAGTCTGACTTGGGGCTCAGTGCCATGACCCAGTGATCATGATCTGGGCCAAAATCAAGAGTTGGACTCTCAACCAACTGAGTCACCCAAGCACCCCACTTTGTGCCTGTATCTTAACCTGTAGCTTATTACTGTTTCATTCACTTACAGCTACAATTCAAGAAGATATCTTTGGGAGGCCTATTTGTCTATTTGCCTATTTGTCACATTGGCTGAGTGGCACTTACTATAAAATACTGTTTTACTTTATGATTTCTCTACATATTTATAGCTAATACAAGGCTTCCCTCCTTATAGAGGCAAGCATAACCCAGAGGATAAATCTGATTTTTCAAAGCTTTATCCATAGACCAGCTTATTCTTTTCATGCCTCCTTTCTATTCCAAAGTTTTCAATATGAAAAAGAGATGAAATTTTAACCATATCCTAAGTTTCTTTTGTAAATTTTACTTTTCAGGGGTGCCTGGGTGGCTCAGTTGATTAAGCAACTGCCTTCGGCTCAGGTCATGATCCCAGAGACCCCGGATCGAGCCCCACATCGGGCTACCTGCTCGGCAAGAAGCCTGCTTCTCCCTCTCTCACTCCCCCTGTTTGTGTTCCCTCTCTGGCTGTGTTTCTCTCTGTCAAATAAATAAAATCTTAATTTTTTTTTTTTACTTTTAAGTTATCATACAGTAGAATGGATTTTTTTTGTGTGTAAAGTTCAATGAATTTTAACACGTGAATAGATTTATGTAACAATCACTCTGATCAGGATAGAGAAAGTTCTATCACCCCCAAAAGCTCTCTATGCTATCTCTTGGCAGCCGCTAATCTGTTCTTTATGACTATAGTTTTGTCTTCTTGAAAATATATGAGTGGAATCATACAGTGGAATCATACAGTATGTTATATTTTGAGATTGATGATCTGGAGAGAATAGATAATAAAATGCAATGAAAGGTACATTTTAGACTATGTGACATAGAAAAGTTTAATTAAGGCAATATTATTGTTGGACTAGGGTTGGTCAGAACATGCTTGATGGAAGAGGTCGAGTGTAGAGGTTGGGTCCCAGAGGAGAACAGAATTTGTATTAATGGCAGAAATAGGGGATAGCCTTTTAGGGAGCAGAGAATGATAATAAAGAATAGTTAAGGAAGTAAGGAGACCAGTGTAATAGGCAGGAAAACTCCAGGCGTCATTGTAGGCTCTTAAAATGGAGAGCAACATAAATAAAGAAGGGGTATTTGAAGATTAATTAGGCAGAAATATATGAAATGTGTTAGTGGCATATAATATTTGGAGGATGAAGATGATGGTTGAAGTCTCAAGAGCTCTATGAAAGAGAGAAAGCAGAGGAAGTTAGTTTAGGGTCAAAAACAAACTTGAGTGATAGCTGAGGACTGGAGGAGGGGGACCTCTAGAAGATTTAAACAAGAAATAGATAAAGAGCCATTACAAAGGTTAGATGAGGACCCATTCTTAAAAGGGAGACAGGTAATCAAAACATTAAATGCCATACAGAATCTGAAACAGTATGAAGTAAAAGAAATCATTGGTGAGGCTGGAGAAATTTGGTTGCAGTGAAATTAATGGGATAAAGACCAGATTGCAATGCAGTTAAGTAGTTACATTGAAGATGAAAATGAAGAAATCAGGGCAGCCTTTGTTATGAATTGGCCCCATACTTACAAGGAATGGCAGGATCAAGTGAAGGATTTATAAATTGAATGATAAGAGTAAGCATAGAAGGCAGAGAGGAGAAGTAGTAAGAACAACAGAGTCAAGGTCCACCATAGCATTGCAAATGGCAAGACCTCATTCTATTTTTATGGCTGAGCTAACATTCTATTATATATGTACCTTGCATCTTTATCCATCCATCCATTGATAGACACTTGAGTTGTTTTCATATCGTGGCTATTGTAAATAACGCCACAATAAACATAGAGGTGCATATACCTTTCCAAATTAGTGTTTTCATTTTCTTTGGGTAAATATCCAGTAGTAAAATTAACTAGATTATATGGTAACTGTACTTTTACTTTTTTGTGGAACTGCAGTAGGTACACCACAGTAGGTACAGCAATTTGCATTCTCCCCAGCACAAATTCCTGAGGGTGCCTTTTTCTCCACATCTTCACCAACACTTGTTTGTCTTGTCTTTTTGATTTTAGTCATTCTGATAGGTATAAGGTGGTATCTCATTTGTGCTTTTGATTTGCATTTCCCTGTGATTAGTGATATTGCACATCTTTTCATATGTCTGTTGGCTATTTGTGTATCTTTTTTTGTAAAATGTCTATTCACGATGTCTGCCCACTTTTTAATTGGATTATTTGTTTTTTTTGGTGTTGAGTTATGTAAGTTCTTTATGTATTTTGGAGTATTAACCCCTTATTGGGTATAATGCTAAGTGAAATAAATCAGACAAAGAAAGACAAATACCATATGATTTCACTCATATGTGGAATTTAAAAAACAAAATAAATGAGCAGAAAAGAAGAGACAAACAAACAAAAAAGCAACTCTTAAATACAGAGAACAAACTGCTGGTTGCCAGAGGGGAATATGAGGTGGGAGATAGGTGAAATAAGGGATGAGAATTAAGAATATATTTATCATGATGAATACTGAGTAATGTATGGAATAGCTGAGTCATTATGTAATACACCTGAAACTAATATAACACTGTCTGTTCACTGTAGTTCAAAAAAAAAAAAAGAAAAAAAAAAAAGAACAAACAAACAACAACAACAACAGAGCCAAAAGAGCCAAGAAATTTCCCTCAGGATCCAGAGCTTATGAGGAGTTAGCTACTTTAGTCAAATTATATTTGTGATTATTTTATCTGATCAAGTTCATGGGTCCAATGGACTTCCAATGGTCTCCATCTGCTTCTCTGCTCACCACTAAAAGCAGTTCTATTGATATTGTTTTCTGTTACTTAAAGTTTTTTAGTTGTCACAGAATTTACTCTCACCTATCACAAACTCTGACTTAAAAAGAGGACTCTGCTAATTCAGAAAAAATAAATAAGTACTGAAATAAACTGATAGCAATTATTCAGCAACTATTCACCAACATCAGTGCTACAGTTTATAAAAATTTTCATAAAGATTTTTATTTCACCTACTAGTATTATTTAGAGTGATAAAAACTACTACTACTACTACAGTGTAGCAGAATTTCCTAAACCTCATTATAAAGACGCCTCAATTCTCTCCTGGAACTCAGCCATGTCAATCACACAGTAGTATCCCAAAACATTTGCCTCCAATTTTCTTGAATCAAAAAAATCTCTCATAGTTGTTAGTATCTAGCAAGCTGAAATTTTAAACAAGGCTTTGCTTGCAACCAAAATTGATTTCTGTAATTCTCTCTAGTATGGCTTTTCTGACAAGGCTATTTCTAGATTACCCAGTGTTTGGGTTTAGCTCATGTTGCTTATGCAACTTTAATTTTTGCCTCTAACCGGCAACCTGGTCTCTCTGCCAATCATGGCTGGAAGCATCCTCCCATGTTATGGAGCTTTTCATCAGCTGAGCTCTACCAATCACTACTATCGACCTCCTACTCCTCATAAAATAAAAACAGAGATTTCTGGGGCTTCTTGACATTTTGCTCTAGTTCCCTAAAGACCCATCCTGGACACCTCCATGGATCTGCTTTACTCTGTAAGGATGATCTATTTCACAAAGACCTTACCATAACTCAAAGTAATCTTTAAAATAAACCTTGCGGGACAGGCTAGGGCATATTGATTACCTCTCCTCTACACTCAGGTCCTGGAGAGAAGCCAACCAGACTCCTGTGAATTCTGGAAACTTATAACTTTCTATTAAAGAAGGATGGCAGTATGGCATTGTTAATACCTAGGCCACAACAGGAATTTAAAACTGTTATTCCCTGAAACTTTCCTGATGCCATTCTTTCTTAGGCTAAGCAACATGTAAATTCAGTTCTTAATATTTGAAATGGGCAAGGATTTCGCAAAAACCCCATAAATCTTTATTGTATTGTCTCTGGAATTCACATCCCTTTTACTTTAGTATGTTTTCCTAAATTTATCAAACAATTAAAATGTAGCAGAGTCAATAATTAGGAACTATGTTAGTCAATTCTCTGTAGTTGATTATTATCTATGTTCAAAGGTCCCAAAGTATATGGTGAGTGTTTCTGGGCTATGCTTTTATTTCTGTAGAGAAGCAATGAGCAATTGGAAATGGGCAGCCTTTGCCTGACAGGAGATGTGAACTCCCTAGAAGAAAAATGTCTCTATAGAGACAAAATAAAACAAGAATTTCTCCAAATTGGGCTTTGGCTCAGACTTATATGAAGAAGCAAAAATCAGTCGCCTACATGGTACAATTTGCCAGTCACCTCTGCTTCCAGTTTCTCTCCTGAAACACATTACAGAGAGCCTGAATTTCCCAGTGAACTTAATATATTTGAATTAAATATTACCTTCTTCCAGTAGGTTCTGTAGTGAGAGGTAATATGGAAGTCAGTACCACAGTAGTACAAATTAGGCTTTCAGATTTATCTTTAACAGTATCCACAGTGATCTTAGGTGTGTGAGAGCATTGGGTTTGAAGAAACAGCACCCAGGCAAGGGGGATACAAGGTTCATTTAGAAAAAGGAGGAAACTGGGAGTCAACAGTTTGGTAAAATCTGCTTTGGATTATTTTTCTAAGCTGGTGGTGATTCTGTGCTGAAATGTCATCAACCCCTTTGCTGACAGAGCCGCTGCAGTGCTCAATGACATGTCCCAGTGAGAAATGGAAAAGAAAGCAGTACTTTGCTGTATGAACACAGAATAGGCTTTCAAAAATCATTAGCATTTTTTGCCTCATGTAAAGGAAAAAATGATAAGAATTCCAAAATTCATCAAATTAGAATAAATTGTGAGAGAACTCATGTTTATTACACAGTGACTCCCTTGCTCATTACCTTGTAAAAAGTGGAATACCTTCAGAGATAGCATTGAATATCTCAGAAAATGAAGAGAACTGTCTTCCTGAAAGGTCTACTCTAGCGAGGTCACCATTTTTGGGGAAGCAAAGAGGTCAGTAGAAAAGAATGTCATGAGAAAAACTATATAATCTATGCTGGAATCTGAAGGAACTGTTATGCAAGGAGTACCTACAGGGCTTTAATGCTCAAATTGAACTGAAGAATAAAGAATCATGCATGGATGCCAAGGGAAAGGTCACGTGAGGCAGGAGAAAATGAAGGATTTGCCAAAAGGCCAGGAGCATGCCCAGGAACTAAGAGAGAGTGGACGTTTAAGAAATAAATTAGACCAGAGGTCAGTGGATAATAAAGCTGTAGTGGTGTGGTAAGAGATTTTTTGTAGTAATGTTTGTAATGAGATATAGCCATAGGAGGGGGAAATATTGGGAAAGTTGTCCAAGGTTGCTCTGCAAAGGACCCTCAAAAAGATGGTAACAAGTGAAACCATCTGCTGGTATGAAACTGAAAATGACAAAGAGGAAAAGGGGAGAGAGGTAAATAATTTACTGTTGCTTCATAGGAGACCTCAAATGAATCTACCTTTCCAAGAGTCATTAGCCAAAAATGGAAGAAAGGTTATATGACCCAG
Organism: Spilogale gracilis; assembly: GCA_004023965.1. Classification (NCBI taxonomy): domain Eukaryota; kingdom Metazoa; phylum Chordata; class Mammalia; order Carnivora; family Mephitidae; genus Spilogale; species Spilogale gracilis. The sequence goes on from PITA01018299.1 coordinate 37,168, forward strand.
GATTGACATAGAGATAGACACAAATGAATTAGAATGGGATCAGGAAACTAAAGACAGAGGGAGTGGAGTCAGATGAGGAAGTGGGTGACCAAAAAAAAAAAAAAAAGCTTGTTTTCAGTTATGCTCAGAACAAGAAAAACTAGAAAGAATGGGTCTTCTGCTAGGAACAAATGGAATAAGGATAACAGATAAAGAACTACTTAATCCCAGATTTGTTTCTTCTCTACCAAGAAGGGATAGACCTAGCACAACTAAGAAAAATTTGTGCAGATGTTTAGGAAATACTCAGATGCTCTCAGGATCTACCTAACACCCTTAAGAAATATATTTTTGTGCATATGATTTTATGCTATAATCACAATGGTTACTAATATTTTCTAATTTTGACATGACTATTTAAAATTATGTATTTTTTAATAATGCCTGTAAGTCAGTGATTTTTAAACTTCTTGATCCTGACCTTTTTATATTGCATCTCAATATATACACATACATGACTAACAAAAATTTTCATAAATATCTGTCTTTACTACTTGAGATGTTTGGATCTATGCTATGCTATACTATCCTACACTATTCCTTTTTTCTCAACAATGTAAACTGTAACCTACTAAATTGATGTCATGGCTCACCAACTGGATGGCACCCCAGAGTTTGAAAACCAGTATTCTAAATTATGAGCAGATTATTGGCTAAATGGATTCAGGCCTGTTACTTGTTCATTACATTCTTCCTTCCTTTGTCATGTTATCTTGTTCATTACATTTGTTCATCACATTCTCCCTACTGAAAATAATTGCTTTTCCTTAGGTAAAATAAGTAGTTTCAAGAGATTCAGTATCATGTGACTTGATTACAAATGTCTGAGCTAACCCCTCAAATTCCAACAAAGTACTTACCTATATTAGGGTTAATAACATGAAGCTGAACGATGTTGCCAGTGATCAATTTTGCATCCAAATGCTTGCAAACTCTTTTAGAATCTTAAAGTGAAATATTTACATTTAGAAACGTATTTAAATGTATCAGAAAAAAACCCACAGGAGACAGTTACAGAATATGCTTGTGAATGGAAAAACTACTCCCATGGTTCAGTTTTTTTTTTTTTTGAAATTTGATTTTTAGAACAACCTTTCTACAAAACATGTATGTGAGCCAAATGATCTATACTCATTCCCCCTCCAAAAAAATGTTTTCAATATAGTAAATAAATTATAAATATGTATAAATCATTTTTCTAAGTAATTAAACAATATATTCTGTTTGACTAGTGCACCCAGCTCAGTTCTAACTTCAGTTCATATCTTTGAATTATTTGTCCTTCATAAATGTTCAGAGCTCTCAACATTAGCCAAAGTTTACTATACCAATTTCATAGGTTATACCTCTTAGACCACAGAGTTTGACATTGCCATAATGTTGGACAATTGTTTTCCATTGGTTTAGTGCAGGACTTTACATTTTCTTTGTTCTTAGCCTCCTGTTTTATTTTGAGGAGGACTTAGGCCTAAGAATCTTATCTAGAATGGGCTTGAGAAGAGCAGCAGGAAGTAAAATTACCTTCTGTGACCTCTGTGTTGCTACTCTTTTGCCCAAAATGTTTATCACGTATATCATTTAAGCTCAAACTTCTTTTTTTTTTTTTAAAGTTATCTTTTTTTTTTTTTTTTTTTTTTAGATTTTATTTATTTGACAGAGAGAAACATAGCCAGAGAGGGAACACAAGCAGGGGGAGTGGGAGAGGGAGAAGCAGGCTTCCCGCTGATCAGGGAGCCCGATGCGGGACTCGATCCCGGGTCCCCGGGATCATGACCCGAGCCGAAGGCAGTCGCCCAACCAACTGAGCCACCCAGGCGTCCCATAAGCTCAAACTTCTTAATCCTCTTCTCTCATAGTTTTCCTACATTGATCTTATCTAACCAGGTTTTTTGACCTACTGACCTCAAGCCCACTTCTCATATGCCTTCTTGTATATCTTTGATCACAAAGGTCTTTATCAGGTATTACCTTTTTTCTCTGTCTAAATCTTAACCATTTCTACAACCAAGCTCCACCATCTTAAAACAAAACAAAAAACATTTTTGCATATTTCAGTTCAAGGTGGTTCCTTGTATCTGTTAAGTACCTGTAGTCCTTATAACTTACCTTCCAGTTAAGGGCAATATAAAGTGCTTTAGTGTTTGTTTCCCTTGTATTTTTTAATTAAAGATTTTATTTATTTATTTGATAGAGAGGGAGAGTGCACAAGTAGGTAGAGTGGCAGACAGAAGGAGAGGAGAAGCCGGCTCCCTGCTGAGCAGAGAGCCTGCCTGATGCAAGGGCTCTATCCCAGGACCCTGGGATCCTGACCTGAGCCTAAGGCAGATGCTTAACCCACTGAGCCACCCAGGAGCCCCTCTATTATATTTTTAATTAACTTTTCTCTTATGCTTATCTTTGATTTTTGTCTAAATCGTTAGTTCCACTGACATCATTTATTTTTTGCTACAAATATTCCTAAGAAATGTATTGAGTGCCTGCTATGTATCAACCACTATGCTAGGAATTAGCTTACATGTGGACAGTAATAATTCAAATATAAACTAACCTACTGCCCTAGTTGTTCATATTTGGGCATATTTGGGCAAATATGACTTGTTCATATTTCTCTTAGAAGACTGTCAGTGAATGGTGGTATTCAGTCAAATTTCATGTGCTCTTCAGTATTTCCCAGCTTCCATGCATTTGGGTGGGCTTATGTGACTAATTCTCATTAATATAATATGAAGAGAAGTAATGTGCCATTCTGGTTGGAGGCAGGAGACAGTAAGATGTACATTAAATTACTATGACTGGAAATGAAAAACTTTGAGATGACAGAGTTTTGAGTTGAGAGCAGCCTTGTTTTGGTTTCCCCTTGGAGAGATCGGCATAGAATAGCCATGCAACCTATATCAGATTGTGACATAATGAGAAATACACCATCATTGTGTTAAGCTACTGAGATTTGCATTTTGTTTATTACTGAAGCATAGCCTATCTCACCCTGATTATGACAGAGTAATGATTTTGTGTATTTTGATGATCATATCATTAAAGATATTTGAATGACATTAACTCTGACTCAATTATAGGATCCTTCTGAGTAGAAATGTTGTGTTCATCTATATCCTTTTCAGTGTCCAGACCAGTGCTAGGTATACATAGCAGGTTCTAAGTAAATACTTGTGAGATAGATAGATAAATTCAGGATTAGGACAGAGCCAGAGGAAGTAACTGGTGATGAAAATTCAGAAGTATCTATCTAATACACATTTCCAGAGTGAAAGCAGAATTTTAGCAAAGAGAAGGAAATTAAAGATTAGCAAATAGAAAATTGCTATTGAATTATCAGAATTTCTGCATTTTGAACTCCCTTGGTAGTACCCAGTGGTTGGCTGTAATTCATTGAGAACAGGAGATAGGTGTGGGCTAATGAGAAAACGCTGTCAGTCCTTTAAACACATTGATCTTTACTCTTTAAGGTACTAGGCTTCTCTACTGGAGAGTGAAATAAGCCAAGAAGAGAAAGTCAAGTATCGCATGGTCTCACTTACTTGCGGTGCATGAGGGGCAAACTGGAGGACAGTGGCAGAAGGAAAGCAAATGGGAACTAGGGTAATC
>PITA01018300.1:0-40789 GCA_004023965.1 Spilogale gracilis
TTAAATGCCTACCTTTGGCTCAGGTCATGATCCCAGGCTCCTGATATCAAGCCCCACATCAGGCTCCCTGCTCAAGGAGGAATCTGCTTCTCCTTCTCCCTCTGCCCCTCCCAGCCCCATGCTCATGCTCACTCTCTCTCTCTTTCAAATAAGATTAAATAAATAAATAAATAAATAGATAAATAAATAAAATCTTTAAAAAATTACTTTTTCTGTAAACAAATATCTGTTTTATAGAATTCATATTCAGTAAATAAAAATAGTATTTTCTCCTCTCCACTCCATCCTGTTGCTCTGAACAACATTTAAATTTCCTCTCAGTTTAACTACACTTTAAATACATTTCTTTATAACTGTAAATCCTGATTTCCCTTTTCTTAGGAGCATTAACTTTAGAAAACTAGGAATTGTGAAATTTTCTGTCTCTTTGATATGTAAATCTTTTTCCAGTCTCTTGCCAGTTTTACAATCAAAAGGATTTGGGAGCCATTCCTTTGAAATGTAATCATCAAGAAAGATAGAGAAACTTCCAGGACCAATTCTACAGATAAAGACATTAGTCCTTATGCTTCTTGCAGGGGGGAGAGAAAAAGGAACCACTTAGAAATGCTCCAGAGCACCCTGTTCTTAATAAGGACTGACCTCAGAAAAAACTGGTTAACCAGAGGCTAACCTGTTTGGGTATAATCAGAGCTTAACTGACCCGAGAGAAGTAAATAGTCAATTCCAATCCACTCCAGTCACCCTATCCCGCCTACCTGTAGAGAAAAAGACAGAAATATTTGTGAAGTTCAAAGTTTTATAGCAGTTACTTTTGCCTGGTACCTTTACCTGCCTGGTATACATCATGTTGACCTATCAAGAAAAATTACAAGGCATACCAAATGGAAAAAAAATACTATTTGAAGAGACAGAATAAACATCAGAACCAGACATGGAAGTGATATTAGAATTAACAAACCAAGAATTTAAAGCTATAATTATTATGCTAAGGGCTCTAATGTATACTGCAGGCATGCAATTGTAGGTGCTAAAGATAGGCCACCTCAAGCTGGTCCACTGTGGCATAAATATTTTGACTTAAAATGAGTCAAACCCTATCAGATTCAAGAAAAGTTCTTTACCTCCTCCTCAACTGCCTCTCTGTACCAGCAAGAGAGCTATCAACAGAGATTCTCCTTTACCTAAAAATCTTAACCTGCATAATAGGACAATCTTTGTCTTCTAAACATCACTCATCTTCCTTCCTTCTCCGCTTCGTATCCTCAGAACTCTATTCCTCTCCTTGGCTAATATAAGGATCATGTTGCCTCACTGTCTTTAGAATTTCCATGTCTGTGTGGATTCCCTTCTATGTATGCTATTAAATTTAATTTTTTCCTGTTAATCTGTCTAATGTCAATTTGGTTCTTGGTCCAACTAGAAGGACCTTGAAGGGCAGAGAAATTTCTTCCACCTGAACACAAAACAGATGGGCAATGTAAGCAGAGAGATGGGAATCTTAAGAATAAAAAAATAAATTCTAGAAATCAAAAACACTGTAACAGAAATAAAGGATGCCTTTGATGAGCTAATTAGTAGACTGGACACAACTGAAGAAAGAATCTCTTAGCTTGAGGATATCTCAAAAGAAACCTCCAAAACTAAAAGCAAAAAGGGCGCCTGGGTGGCTCAGTGGGTTAAGCCTCTGCCTTCAGCTCAGGTCATGATCTCAGGGTCCTGGGATCGAGGCCCACATTGGGCTCTCTGCTCAGCAGGGAGCCTACTTCCTCCTCTCTCTGCCTGTCTCTATGCCTACTTGTGATCTCTCTCTCTGTCAAATAAATAAATAAAATCTTAAAAAAAAAACACTAAAAGCAAAGATAATAAAAGCTGAAACAAACAACAAAAATCAGAACAGAATATCTAAGGACTATGGTATAACTATATGAATGGAAGAGCAAATGTATAATGGGAATATTAGAAGGAGAAGACAGAAAGGAACAGAAGAAAACTGGAAACAATAATAACTGAGAATTTTCCAAAATTAATGTCAGACGGTCCAAAAAGCTCATAGAACACCAAGCAGAAGAAATGCAAAAAGAACTATATCTGGGCATATCATATTCAAACTATAGAAAATCAGAGATAAAGAAATAATAGTGATAGAAGCCATGAGAAAAAGCACCTTACCAATAAAAGAAGAAAATCAAAAATTACATCTGACTTCTCAGAAACCATGCAACAAGACAGTAGAGGTAAATATTAAAAGTGTTCAGAAAAAGAAAAATACTAGAATTTGAACTGTAAGAAATTATCTTTTAAATATGAAGGAGAAATACAGAATTACAAACAAAAAATAGACTGGTCATACAAGAAATTAAAAAAAGTTTTTTGTTTTTGTTTTTTTGTTGTTGTTGTTGTTTTTTTTTTTTTTAGAGACAGAAAGGTTGGGGGAGAGAGAAAGAATCTCAAGCAGGCTCCACACCCAGTGAAGCCTGATACCAGGTTCAATCTCATGACCATGAGATCAAGACTGTGTCAGACACTAAACAGACTGAGCCACTCAGGACCCACTAAAAAAGTTTTAAAGAGAAAACAAAAATGACATAGTCAGAAACAAGCATATACATAAAGAAAGGAAGAGTACAGGAGAAGGGATAAATGAAGATCAAATAAAAGCTTGTTTTTCTCATTTTATTAAAGATTTTATTTATTTATCTGACAGAGAGAAATACAGTGTGAGAGGGAACACAAGCAGGGGGGGTGAGAGAGGGAGAAACAGGCTTCCCGCCGAGCAGGGAGCATGATGTGGGGCAAGATCCTGTGTCTCTGGGATCATGACCTGAGCTGAAGGCAGTCACTTAACCAACTGAGCCACCCAGGCACCCTTGTTTTTCTCATTCTTAACTGACCTAACAAAAAATACCTTGCTCAAAATAGTAATAAAAGAGATATTTAATAGTATATGCTTATATACAACTGAAATGAATGATAACAATAATACCAGGGACAAGACAGAGGAAATAAGATTATGTGTTACCATAAGGTAATTATACTACCCATGAAGTGGTATAGTGTTATTTGAAAGGGGACTTGGGTATATGGTAAATGTAAATTTCCAACTCTAGGAAAATCACTAAAAAGTTTAAACATGAATATAACTGATATGCTAAGAAATGTGAGAAAATGACATTATATAAAATAATCAGTTAAGGGATTAGATGGAAGATGACAGAGGAGTAAGAGACCTAGATATTGTCAGGTCCCAGGAGTTCAGCTAGTTATCAAACCAGTCATAACACCTGCAAATTCAACAGGAGATTGAAGAGAAGAAGAGCAGCAATTCTAGGAACAGAAAAGTGACCACTTTCTGGAAGGTAGGACGTGCAGAGAAGTGAATCAGAGGCAACATTTGTGAAGACAAACCGTGGGGGGAGCGACTGGCTTCTGGCCAGCAGTAGAGCAGCAGAGCACAAAATCAGAACCTTTAGAAGTCTGTTCCACTGAGGGATGTTGCCACAGAGGCTAAGCAGTGGTTGGAACCCTCACTGAGACAGTATGGTCTCAGGACCCATGGGGTCACAGAAGGACCCAGGGTGCCTGAGTGTGGCAGAGCTCCTAGGTATTGGAGTGGGGAAGCTGGCTGCAGAGATGGAGCTGAGCAGTCAGCTCTCAGCTTGGGGTTACCTTAAACTGTGATCCGAGGTACATTTGGGCCACTGCCTCTTTGAGCAGGGTCCCCACAAGTGGCAAAACTGGGGAGGCCCCCTTCTTCCTTCTCTGGGAGGAGTGGCACAGGAGCATGCTGCAGGAATCTGCTGGGTTTGGAGACTCCAAATAGGTTGTGCACCAGAGATTGAAATGTTCAGTCACAGGCTGGGTGAGCACAGAGAGCAGCCAGAGACCAGGGAGACAGGCCTGATTGCTTTTCTCTGAGTGTGAACTGTGGAGTGGGCCCCTGAGCTCTAGGCTGCTCCAGGCTGGAGACTGAGAGACCATCTTCACTCCCATCATCCAAAGCTGTATGGAAAGTTTTCAGGGAACAAAATCTACCAAGAGCAAACCTGAGCAGATTACATAGCCTGGCCCCTGGCAAGGGCAGTGCAATTCTGCCTGGGACAAAGACATTTGAGAATCACTACAACAATCTCCTCCTCCAGAAGATCAGTGAGAACATCCAGCCAAGACAAAGTTCACTGATCAATAAGAACTGCAGAACTCCTGGGCACCTGGGTGGCTCAGTTGGTTAAGCAATTGCCTTCAGCTCAGGTCATGATCCCGGAGACCCGGGATCGAGTCCCACATCAGGCTTCCTGCTTGGCGGGAAGCCTGTTTCTCCCTTTCTCACTCCCCCTGCTTGTGTTCCTTCTCTGGCTGTGTTTCTCTCTGTTGAATAAATAAAATCTTAAAAAAAAAAAAAAAAAAGAACTGCAGAACTCCAGAGCTAGAGCTAGGGGAATGTAACATATAGACTTCATGGCTTTTTCCCCATGATTCTTTAATCCTTCAAAGTTAAATTTTTTTAATTTTATTTTTTTCTTATTTTATTTTTTAATGTTTTCTCTTTCCTATTTTAAGACTTTTAAACTACTTTATCAATATCTTTTATAAAAAATTTCAATTTTCATTGTTATATTCTATCCCTTCATTGTATTTAAGCTTATTTTTTTGTATACATATAGGTCTTTCTTTCTTTCTTTTTCTTCTTTAGGTTTTTCTTTCTTTAAAATTTTGGGATAGTTTCTTCTAATAGGTCAAAATATACCCTAAATCTAGCACATGGCATTGTTATAGTGTCCAGCACCATCATATTCTTTCCTCTTTTTTAAAAAAAAATTCAACCGACTTCCTATTTTATCAATTCCCTTTTTAGAATCTTTTAAAAAAAACATCTTTACAGTCATATTCAATCCCTTTATCATGTATACCCTTATTTTTGTACATATATAAGTTTTTCTTTCTTTAAAATCTTGGGAGGCAGTTTCTTTTAATAGACCAAAATACACCCCAAATCAAGTGTGTGGCTATGTTCTATTCACCAGTCTAATCATATATAGAGTGACAGATAGATATAGGTAGATATAGATAGATATATAGATATAGATGATATAGATATATAGATATAAATAGATATAGATATAGATATAGATATAGATATAGATATAGGTAGATATAGATAGATATATAGATATAGATGATATAGATATATAGATATAGATAGATATAGAGATAGAGATAGATAGATAGATAGATAGATAGATAGATAGATAGATATAGATATAGGTATAGATGTAGATGTAGATATACAGGGTTTTGGGGTTGTTTTTTTTTTCACTTCTTCCCCTTCTGCCCCCCAGTAGCGAGTCTCTTCCAATTTGGTTAGTGTATACTTTTCTGGAGTCATTGCTACCTTTTTAGTATTTTGTTCTCTCATTCATCTATTCTTTCCTGGATAAAATGACAAGGCAGACAAACTTACCTCAAAACAAAACAAAAAAACAAAACAAAACAAAACAAAACCAAGAGGCAGTACCAATGGCTAGGGACCTAATCAATAGGGACATTAGTAATATGTCAGAACTAGAGTTCAGAATGATGACTATCAAGGTGCTAGCTGGGCTTGAAAAAAATCATTGAAGATACTAGAGAATCCCTTTATGGAGAAATAAAATCCCTTTCTGGAGAAATACAAGAACTAAAATCTAACCAAGTTGAAATCAAAAAGCTGTTAATGAGGTGCAATGAAAAATGGAGGCTCTTACTGCTAGGACAAATGAGGCAGGAGAGAGAATTAGTAATATAGAAGACCAAATGATGGAAAATCAAGAGGCTGAGAAAAAGAAAGAAGAACAACTACTGGACTATGAGGGGAGAATTTGAGATAAGTGATACCATAAAATGAAACAATATTAGAATAACTGGGATCCCAGAAGAAGAAATAGAGGGGCAGAATGTATATTGGACCAAATTATAGCAGAGAATTTCCCTAATATGGTGAAGGGAACAAGCATCAAAATCCAGGAGGCACAGAGAAACCCTCTCAAAATCAATAAAAATAGGTCCACATCCTGTCATCTAATATTAAAACTTACAAGTCTTAGTGACAAAGAGAAAATCCTGAAAGAAGCTCAGGAGAAGAGTTCTGTAACATACAATGGCAGATATATTAGATTAGGAGCAGACCTATCCAGAGAGACCTGGCAGGCCAGAAAGGACTGGCATGATATATTCAGAGCACTAAATGTGAAAAATATGCAGCCAAGAATATTATATCCAGCTAGGTTTTGAAAATAGAAGGGAGATAAAAATCTTCTAAGACAAGCAAAAATAAAAGAGTTTGCAAACATCAAACCAGTCCTACAGGAAATATTGAAAGAGGTCTCTCACCAAAGAGGGAACCTAAAAGTAACAGACTAGAAAGGAACAGAGACAACACACAGTAACAGTCACCTTACAGGCAATACAATGGTACTAAATTCCTATCTTTCAATAGTTACCCTGAATGTAAATGGGCTAAATGCCCCAATCAAAAGTCACAGGGTATCAAAATGGAATAAAAAAAACAAAAGATGCATCAAAATGTTGTCTCCAAGAAACTCATTTTAGAACCAAAGGCACCTCCAGATTTAAAGTGAGGGGGTGGAAAACAATTTACCATGCTAATGGACATCAAAAGAAAGCTGGGGTGGCAATCCTTATATCAGACAAATTAGATTTTAAGCCGAAGACTATAATAGGAGATAAGGAAGGACCCTATATCATACTTAAATGGTCTGTCCTACAAGAAGATCTAAAATTTTAAAGCCAATTATATAAACCAATTAATAACTAAATCAAAGAAACACAATTTCAATAATGAAATAATAGTAGGGGACTTTAACACCCCCTCACTGAAACAGATCATCTAAGCAAAAGATCAACAAGGAAATAAAGGCTTTAAATGATACACTGGACCAGACGGACATCACAGATATATTCAGAACATTCCATCCCAAAGCAACAGAATACATGTTCTTCTCTAATGCATATGGAACATTCTCCAGAATAGATCACGTCCTGGGTCACAACTAAGATTTCAACTGGTACCAAAATATTGGGGTCATTCCCTGAATATTTTCAGAACACAATGCTTTGAAACTAGAACTTAACCACAAAAGGAAAGTCAGAAAAACTCAAATACATGGAGATTAAAGAGTATCCTACTGAAGAATGAATGGGCCGATTAAAGAGTATCCCACTGAAGAATGAATGGGCCAACCAGAAAATTAAAGAAGAATTTTAAAAAATTCATGGAAAAAAATAAAATGAAAACACAACTGTTCAAAATATTTGGAACACATTAAAGGCAGTCCTGAGAGGAAAGTATATAGCAATACAAGCCTTTCTCGAGAAACAAGAAATGGTTCAAGTATACATCCTAATCCTACACCTAAAGGAGCTGGAAAAAGAACATAAAAGAAAGGCTAAACCCAGCTGGAGAAGAGAAATAATAAAGATCAGAGCAGAAATAAATGAAATACACCAAAAGAACAGTAGAACAAATCAACAAAACTAGGGGCTGGTTCTTTGAAAGAATTAACAAGATTGATAAACCTCTGGCCAGACTTATCAAAAAGAGAAAGGACCCAAATTAATAAAATCATGAATGAAAGAGGAGAGATCACAACCAGCACCAAAGAAATACAGACAATTATAAGAACATATTATGAGCTACTCTACACCAGCAAATTTGACAATCTGGAGGAAATGAATGCATTCCTAGTGAAATATATACTATCAAAACTGAACAAGGAAGAAATAGAAAACCTGAACAGACCCATAACAAGTAAAGAGACTGAAGCAGTCACCAAAAATCTCCCAAAAAACAAGAGCCCAGGGCCAGACGGCTTCCCAGGAGAATTCTACGAAACACTTCAAGAATTAATACCTATTCTCCTGAAACTGTTTCAAAAAACAGAAATGGAAGGAAAACTTACAAATTCATTTGATGAGATCAGCATTACCATGATCCCAAAACCAGACAAAGACCCCATCAAAAAGATAATTACAGACCCATATCCTTGATGAACACAGATGCAAAAATTCTCACCAAAATATTAGCCAATAGGATCCAACAGTACATTAAAAGGATTATTCACCACGACCAAGTGGGATTTATTCCGGTGCTGCAAGGCTGGTCAACATCCATAAATCAATCAACATGATACAGTACATTAATAAAAGAAAGAACAAGAACCATATGATACTATCAATACATGCTGAAAAAGCATTTGACAAAGCATCCTTTCTTGATCAAAACTCTCCATAGTATAGGGATAGAGTGTACATACCTCAGTATCATCAAAGCCATCTCTGATAAACCCACAGTGAATATCGTTCACAATGGGGAAAAACTGAGAGCTTTTCCTGTAAGGTCAGGAAAAACCAAGAGCTTTACATGGCAGGGCTGTAAACTATCAGCACTGCTATTCAACATAGTACAAGAAGTCCTGGCCTCAGCAATCAGACAACAAAAAGAAATAAAGGGCATCTGAACCAGCAAAGAAGAAGTCAAACTCACTCTTTGCTGTTGATAAGATACTTTATGTGGAAAACCCAAAGACTCCACTCCAAAACTGTTAGAACTCATACAGAAATTCAGGTTTATACAAGGGTTATATACAGAAATTCAGGATGTAAAAATCAATGCACAGAAATCAGTTACATTTCTATACACCAACAGCAAAACAGAGAAAGAGAAATAAAGGAGTTGATCCCAGTTACAATGCACCCCAAATCATAAGATACCTAGGAATAAACCTAACCAAAGAGGCAAAATATCTGTACTCAGAAAACTATAAAGTACTCATGAAAGAAATTGAGGAAGACACAAAGAAATGGAAAAACATTCCATGCTCATGTATTGGAAGAACAAATATTGTGAAAATGTCTATGCTAGCTAAAGCAATCTACATATTTAATGCAATTTCTATCAAAATGCCATTATTTTTTTCAAAGAAATGGAAAAAATAATCCTAAAATGTATATGGAACCAGAAAAGACCCCAAACAGCCAGAGGAATGTTGAATAAGAAAACCAAAGTTGGCAGCATCACAATTCCAGACTACAAGCTCTATTGCAAAGTTGTAATCATCAAGACAGTATGGTACTGGCAACAACAACAAAAAAGACACTCAGATCAATGGGACAGAATATAGATGCCCAGAAATTGTCCCTCAACTGTATGGTCAACTAATGGTGACAAAGCAGGAAAAAATGTCCAGTGGGAAAAAGATAGTCCTTTCAAAAAATGGTTTTTGGGAAAATTGGACAGCCACATGCAGAAGAATGAAACCGGACCATTTCCTTACACCACACACAAAAATAGACTCAAAATGGATGAAAGACTTCAGTGTGAGACAGGAATCCATCAAAATCCTTGAGAACACAGGCAGCAACCTCGTCGACCTCACCTGCAGCGACTTCTTCTTGGAAATATCACCAAAGGCAAGGGAAGCAAGGGCAAAAAAGAACTACTGGGACTTCAACAACAAGATCTAAAGCTTTTGCACAGCAAAGGAAACAGTCAACAAAACCAAAATACAACCAACAGAATTGGAGAAGATATTTGCAAATGACATATCAGATAAAGGGCTAGTATCCAACATCCATAACGAACTTACCAAACTCAACATGCAAAGAACAAATAATCCAATAAAGAAATGGGCAAGGACATAAACAAACATTTCTCCAAAGAAGACATCCAAATGGCCAACAGACACATGAAAGAGAGTTCAACATCACTCAGAATCAGGGAATACAAATCAAAAGCATAGTGAAATACCACCTCACACCAGTCAGAATGGCTAAAATTAACAAATTGGGAAAAGAGATATTGGCAATGATGCAGGGAAAGGGGAACTCTCCTACATTGTTGTTGAGACTTCAAGCTGAAACAGCCACTCTAGAAAACAGTGTGGAGATTTCTCAAAAAGTCAAAAAAAGAGTTACCCTATGACCCAGCAATCACACTACTGGGTATTTACCCTAAAAATACAGTGGTAGTGATCCAAAGGGGCATGTGCACCCAGATGTTTATAGCAGCAATGTCCACAATAGCCAAACTATGGAAAGAACCTAGATGCATGGATAAAAAAGAAGTGGTATATGTATACAATGGAATACTATGCAGTCATCAAAAAAGAATGAAATCCTGCCATTTGCAATGATGTGGATGGAACTGGAGAGAATACAAACAAAACAAAATAAGTCAATCAGAGAAAGAAAATTATCATATGATCTCTCTGAAATGAAGAATTTGAGAGGCAGGGCAGGGGGTCATGGTGGTTAGGGAGGGGAAAAAAATGAAACAAGACGGGACCAGGGAGGGAGACAAACCATAAGAGACTCTTACTCTCAGAAACAAACTGAATGTTGCTGGGGGTTGGGGGGCAAGGATCAGGTGGCTGGGTTATGGACATTGGAGAGGATATGTGCTATGGTGAGTGCTGTGAATTGCGTAAAACTGATGATTGACATACCTGTACCCTGAAGCAAATAATACATTATATGTTAATAAAAATTTTTACATAAATAAAATATTCAAATAAAACCACAGAAGTTCAAAAAAGAGTAGAAGACAAAAATAGGAACAAAGAACAGGGCAACATTTAGAAAAGAGTAAAAAACATGGTAGACATTAATCCAAATATATTAATAATCAAATTGAATGTCAGTGTTCTAAACACATTGATTAGAAAAGATTGTCAGAGTGGATCAAAAAACAAGACCCAACTCTGTTATCTATAAGAAGCCTACATTAGGGGGCACCTGGGTGGCTCAGTCCTTAAGCGTCTGCCTTTGGCTCAGGATATGATCCCAGGGTCCCAGAATCAAGCCCCGCATCAGGCTCCCTGCTCAGCAGGAAGCCTACTTCTCCCTCTTTTGCTCCCCCTGCTTGTGTTCCCTCTCTAGCTGTGTTTCTCTCTGTCAAATAAGTAAAACTTTAAAAAAAAGGAAACCTACCTTAATTATAAAGACACATACAGATTTAAGGTAAGTGGATAAAGAAAAATATACAATGCTAACAAGAAATCAAAAGAAAGCTGGGGTACCTATTTTAATTTCAGACAAAGATGATTTCAAAGCAAGGAGAGTTATCAGAGATAAAGAATGGTATTACATAATAAGAAAGGGGTCAATTCTCCAAGAGGACATAGCGATCCTTAATGTGTATGACCTAAGAAGAGAGCATCTAACTACCTGAGACAAAAACTGATAGAACTACAGGGGAAAACAGGTGAATCCATTATCAAAATTGGAGAATTAAACACCAATCTACCTGGACAGATCCAGCAGACAGAAAACAGTAATGACTTAAACACAAAAATTACCATCAATAAACTAGATATAATAGACATCTGGAGACTACTTCATCCAATGTCAGCTAAATACACATATTTCTCAACCTCACATGGAACTTTCACCAAAATTATGACATTCTGGGGAAGGATTTAAGAGGGTAGAATAATAGGGGTACCCTGAGCTTGCCTTGGCCCTCAAACACAGCTAGATCAACATCCAACTATTTTTGAACAACTATGAATATGATTTGAGGATTAAGAAAACAATCTACATAATTGGAGGGAGAGAAAGTGGTAGATGCAATGTTTGGAGCCATGAAATGGAGGAGACAAAAGTCATGGGACTGCAAAAGGAAGGAAACCCTTTCTGCAGAGCAAAGTCAAGGAGAGGGAGAAAGGGCAGTGGGTAGAGGTTGCACAATAAGCCCTGGTGAGGAGATTGCCCTGGTTTGCACTGGTAGAGATAGTTCATTCCCCTTCCTGGAGTACATTAGAAGAGGGTATTTTGCCTCTTGAAGAATAAAAGGACAGCTGAGAGCCACTGAACAGCACCCATCAGCAGGGTTAGAGGTGTGTGTAGAAGGCAGAAGACCTCTTAACAGCTTTTTGCTGAGAGCAACAATAGACTTAAACCTCTGTGTTCCCAACCAGCAGCTGCTTTTCTGGGACAGAACTGAGCAGAGAGCAGAGACACAGGCAGACTGCAGATAACCTGGTCACTGCTTTTTGCCGTCTTCCACAATAGCTTTGAGCCTCTGTGTGATTGCTTTTTCTGGGACAGAATGGAGTAGGGACTGAGTTACCTGCAGAGGGCTGATAACCTTGCCCCAGCTTTTCGCTAAGCATTACAATAAATTTTAGCCTCTTTGTGCAAGCCAGATGGATGCTTTTCTGGGACAGGATGGTGCTGGGAGCAACTAGAGGTTCTCCTCCATTGGAGGGGAATAGATCTGCACCTTGCTAGGTCCTTTAAAACTTAGGTTTTTTAAATCACAGCCACTATCCTAAAATAAAATTCAGATCTGTGGTGCCAGGCACACTGATGGCCTGGTTAAGGGCAGGGAACAAAAGCCCCCAGACATAGGACATCCTTTGCTTTTCTGTGAGGACCTCTGAAATAGTGGTGGTCAAGAGTTCCCCTCCTCAGGGAAAGAGGGCAGGGTGATGCCATATTCTTTCTTCTCTACCATTCTTCCCTCCCCCAAACCACCAGCACATGTGGACATCAGAAACACAATGCCTCCAGAGGAGGCTGGAGTCCCCTGTACTAAATCATGCCCCACTGTGCCAGGTAGTGGGGCAACTTTACAAAGGCAAGTCAGCTTGTAAGTCAGCCCAACAGGCCTCCCTTTCTGGGGGAGAGCCTCAGAAGACCAAAACAGGCCACCCTCCCACATGTACCAAGTCTACTGATTAAAGAATGCTCCAAAATGTAATTTTCTGGTGGAAATAGGACAGGATTCCTTCTTCTTCTCTTTTTTAAATTTTTAATTCTTTTTTATTTTTCTATGTCTTACTTTTTTATCTTTTATATATTTTCTTTCTCTATCTTTTTTTTGGTATCAAGTTTATAATTTTTTGTTCATTTGTCAGTTTATTTGTTTCCTTTTCTTATTTTTTAGATCAGGCTTCTTACTTTTTTTTTCCTTTTCTTCTCTCCTTACTCTTTTTTTTCTTTATTTTTTTCCTATTCTTTGGAATGAGGCTTATAGTTTTTGTTTGTTTGTTTGCACTTTTGTTCCTTTTTTTTTTCTCTTGTCCTGGATCAGGCTCCTCCTCCACCCCCCCACCCAGCTTATCTTAACAAACAAATCAAAGCACATCTGGTTAAAGGTCCAAACATTCCCCACTACAAGCAGGGAGGAACTCTGTAGAGGATGGACCAGTGGAAGAGAGCAGAAAAACACAACAGCAGAGTGTACACAACACACATCAGAAACACTTCCTTAAGCTTTTGTTGTTGTTGCTGTTTCTTTCTTCCTTTCTTTCCTGGACAAAATGACAAAACAGAGAAATTCACCCCAAAAGAAGAACAGGAGGAATTACTCACTATTGGATATTTATTTAATATGGATATAAGTAAGATATTTGAACCAGAATTTAAAACCACAATTATAAAGATACTATCTGGGGTGGGAAAAAAGCATAGATGACACTAGAGAATATTGTAGTGTAAATATTAAAACTAAAATATAGTCAGGCCAAAAATAAAAAATGCAATAAAATAAGATGCAGTCCCAAGTGGGGGCTATAAAAATGAGGATGAATGAAGCAGAAGAGCTAATCGGTGACATAGAAGATAAAATAATGAAAAGTAAGGAAGCCTATTAGATCATGAAGATAGACTGAAGGAACTCAATGATTCCATAAAGTAAAATAATATCTATTTTATAAGAGTCCCAGAAGATGAGGAGCAGGAGAAAGAGGCAGAAGGTTTATTTAAACAAATTATAGCTGAGGACCTCCCTAATCTGGGGAAGGAAATAGTCATTGAAGTCCAGGAGGCCTGAGATAAAATAGAAAACCAACAAAAATAGATCAATACCTCAACATGGTATAGTGAAGCTTGCAAATTACAAAGATAAATAAAAAATCCTGAAAGCAGCTCATGGTAAGACATCCTCAATCTGCAAGGGTAGACACAAAACACTGGCAGCAGACCTGTCACAGAGATCTGGCAGGCTAGAAAGGACTATCGTGACATATTCAATGTGCTAAATGGAAAAAATATGCAGCCAAGAATATTTTATCCAGCCAGGCTGCCATTGAGAATGAAAGGAGAGATAAAGAGTTTCCAGGACAAAAACTAAAGGAATTTGTGAACACTAAACCAGCCCTGCAAGAAATATTAAAGGGGATCCTTTGAATGGAGAGAGAGCCCCAAAGTAACAAAAATCAGAAAGGAACAGAGACAATCCACACAAACAGTGACTTTATAGTTAATACAATGGCAGTAAATTCATATTTTTAATTACTCTGAATGTAAAGAACCAATCAGAAGACATATGGTATCATAATAGAAAAACAACAACAACAAGACCCACCTATATACTGCTTAGTATATATAGTATATATATAGA
Source organism: Spilogale gracilis (assembly GCA_004023965.1). Taxonomy (NCBI): domain Eukaryota; kingdom Metazoa; phylum Chordata; class Mammalia; order Carnivora; family Mephitidae; genus Spilogale; species Spilogale gracilis. The sequence continues at coordinate 14,405 of PITA01018300.1, forward strand.
CTCAATGACACCTCCAGCTTGAAAGTGAGGGTGTGGAGAACAATTTGTCATGCTAATGGACATCAAAAGAAAGCTGAAGTAGCCATCCTTATATCAGAAAAACTAGATTTTAAACCAAAGACTGTAGTAAGAGGTGAAAAACATTGTATCATAATAAAAAGATCTATCCAACAAGAAGATCTAACAATTGTAAATATTTATGCCCATAATTTGGGGACAGCCAAATATATCAACCAATTAATAACAAAATTAAATACATTCATGTATTGATAATAATACAATAATAGTAGGAGACTTTAACACCTCACTCATAATAATGAACAGATCATCTAAGCAGATTGACAAGGAAATGAGGGCTTTGAATGACACATTGGACCAGATGGACTTAACAGATATATTCAGAGAATTTAATCCTAAAACAATAGAATACACATTCTTTTCAAGTGCACATGGAACATTCTCCAGAATATATCACATATGGGTCACTAATTACAAAACAGACCTTAGCAAATTGGGATGTCTGGGTTTCTCAGTTGGTTAAGCATCTGCCTTGGGTTCAGGTCCTGATACTGGGGTCCTGGGATTAAGCCCCAGATCTGCATCCAGTTCCTTGCTCAGCCTGCATCATCTCCCTCTTCCTCCACCCCTCCCCCATGTTGCTTGTGCTCTCTTTCTCTCAAATAAATAAATAAAAGTTTTAAAATAAAAAATATTGAGATCATACTTTACATATTTTCATATACAATGATATGAAACTTGAAATCAACAATAACAAGAAATTTGGAATGACCACAAATACATGGAGGTTAAAAAACATACTACTAAAGAATGAAAGGGTCAATCAGGAAATTAAAAAAGAATTACAAAAACACATAGAAGCAAATCAACATAAAAGCATGACAGTTCAAAACCTCCAATATGCAGCAAGGGTGGTCCCAAGAGGAAAGTATATAGCAACACAGGCCTTCCTTAAGAAAAAAGAAAAGTCTCAAATACACAATTTAACCTTACTTCTAAAAAAGTTAGAAAAAGAACAGCAAATGAAGCCTAAATCCATCAGGATAAGAGAATTAATAAAGATTGGAGCAGAGATCAATGAAATAGAAACCAAAAGAACAGTAGAACAGATCAACAAAACTAGGAGCTGATTCTTTGAAAGAATTAATAAATTTGATAGAGCAATAGCCAGACTTATCAAAAAGAATAGAGAAAGGACCCAAATAAAATAAATAAAATCATGAGTAAAAGAGGAGAGATCACAACCAACACTGAAGAAAAACAAACAATTATAAGAGAATATTATGAGCAATTATATGCCAACAAATTAGGTAATCTGGAAGAAATGGATAAATTCCTAGAAATATATAAACTACCAAAATGGAGACAGGAAGAAATAAAAAAGCTGAAAAAACTCATAACAAGCAAAGAATTAGATCAGTAATCAAAATTTCCCAACAAACAAGAGTGCAGGGCCACATGGCTTCCAGGGGAATTCAACCAAACATTTAAAGAAGAATTAATACCTATTCTTCTGAAACTATTCCAAAAAATAGAAATGGAATAGAAATTTCCATACTCATTCTATGAGGCCATCAATACCTTGATCTCAAAACCAGACAAAGACCCTACTAAAAAGGAGAATTACAGACCAATATCCCTGATGAACATGGATGCCAAGATTCTCACCAAAATACTAGCTAACAGGACCCAGCATTACATTAAATGGATTATTCACCATGACCAAATGCAATTTATTCCTGGACTACAAGGGTGGTTCACCATCTGCAAATCATCAATGTGAAACACCACATTAATAAGGACAAGAATCACATGATCCTCTCAATAGATGCAAAATTCCCATTTGGCAAAATATGACATCCTTTTTTGATAAAAACCCTTTGCCATTTAGGGATCAAGGGAACATACCACAATATCTTAAAAAGCCACATACAAAAGACCCGTGGTGAATATCTTCCTCAATGAGGAAAAACAGAGAGCTTTTCCCTTAAGGTCAGGAACACAATAGGATGTCTACTCGCACCACTGTTGTTCAACATAGTACTGGAAGTCTTAGCCTCAGAAATCAGACAACAAAAAGAAATAAAATGCATCCAAATTGGCAAGGAAGAAGTCAAACTTTTACTCTTCACAGACAATATGACACTCTATGTAGAAAACCCAAAGGACTCCATCCAAAAATTGCTAGAACTGTTATAGGAATTCAGCAGAGTAGCATGATATAAAAGCAATGCACAGAAGTCAGCTGCATTTACATACACTAACAATGAAGCAAAAGAAAGTAAAACCAAGGAATAGATCCCCTTTACAATTGCATAAAAAAACAAAAGAAGGGCACCTGGATGACTCAGTTAAGTGTCTGCCTTCAGCACAGGTCATGATTCCAGGGTCCTGGGATTGAGCCCTGCATTGGGCTCCTTGCTTGGCAGGGAGCCTGATTCTCTATCTCTCACTCCCTCTGCTTGTGTTTCCTCTCCAGCTGTATTTCTGTCAAATAAATGAATGAATAAATAAATAAATCTTAAAAAAAGATATCTAGGAATAAAGCTAACTAAAGAGGTAAATGATCTATACTCTGAAAACTATAGAACACTTATGAAATTGAGGAAAACACAAAGAAATAGAAAACATTCCATGTTCATATATTGGAAGAACAAATATTGTTAAAATGTCCATGCTGCCCGAAGTAATCTACATATTCAATGCAATTCCTATAAAAAACCATCAGCATTTTTTACAGAGCTGGAAAAAACAATCCTAAAATTTGTATGGAACCACAAAAGACCCCTAAAAGCCAAAATAGTCTTGAAAAGAAAAGCAAAGCTGGAGACATTACAATTCTGGACTTCAAGCTATATTACAAAGCTGTAGTCATCAAGACAGTATGGTACTGTCACAAAAACAGACGCATAAATCAATGCAACAGAATACAAAACCCAGAGATGGACCTCAACTCTCTAGCCAACTAATTTTCAACAAAGCAGAAAAGAATATCTGATGGAAAAAAGAGAGCTTTTTCAACAAATGGTATTGGGAAATTGGACAGCCACATGCAGAAGAATGAAACTAGACCACTTTCTTACATCATACACAAAAATCAAATCAAAATGGATGAAAAACCTAAATGTAAGAGAGGAATCCATCAAAATCTTAGAAAAGATTATAGACAGCAACCTCTTTTACGTCAGCCACAGCAACTTCTTGTTAGACACATCTTCAAAGGCAAGGGAAACACATTCAAAAATGAACTTTGTCAAGATAAAAAAGCTTTTGTACAACAAAGAAAATAGTCAACAAAACTAAAAGGTAACCTATTAAATGTGAGAAGATATTTGCAAAAGACTTATCAGATAAAGGGTTAGTATCCAAAATCTTTAAAGAACCTACCAAACTCAACACCCCAAAACCAAAACCCAGTCAAGAAATGGGCAGAATACATGAATAGACATTTCTCCAAAGAGATACAAATGGTTAACAGACACATGAAAAAATGCTCAACATCATTCAGTATCAGGGAAATACAAATCAAAACCACAATGAGATACAACGTTACACAAGGGAGAATGACTACAATTAACAACTCAGGAAACAACAGATGTTGGTGAGAATATGGAGAAAGTGGAATCCTCTTACACTGTTGGTGAGAATGCAAATGGGTCCAGCCACTCTGGAAAACAGTATGGGGTTTCTTCAAAAAGTTAAAAATAGAACTACCCTGTGACTCAGCAATTGCACTACTTGGTATTTATCTAAAGGATACAAAAATAGTGATTCCAAGGGGCATGCACCCCCAATATTTATAGCAGCAATGTCTGCCATAGCCCAACTATGGAAAGAGTCCAGATGTCTATAGATGGATGAGTAGACAAAGAATAATGGAATATTACTCAGCCATCAATTAGAATGAAGTTTTACCATTTGCAAAAATGAGGATCGACCTACAGTGTATTATGCTAAGTGAAGTAAGTCAGTTAGAGAAAGACAAGTAGCATATGATTTCACTCATATGTGGAATTTAAAAAACAAAAGAGATGAACAGAGGGGAAAGGAAGGAAAAATAAAATAAGATAAAAATGGAGAGGGAGGCAAACCATAAGAGACTCCTTTAACTATAGGCAACAAGCTAAGGGTTGCTAGCAGGGAGGTGGGTGGGGGGATAGGGTAATTAGGTCATGGGCATTAAGGAGGGAACTTAATGTAAGAAGCACTGGCCAGGTGTTATATGCAAATGAATCACTAAATTCTACTCCTGAAACTGGTAATACACTATATGTTAACTAAATTGAATTTAAACACTTGGATTTGAAAAAAAAAGATATATAACATTCTGGACCATAAAATACATGTTCACAGCTTTAAAAGAATAGAAATCATACAATGTGTTCTTTCATATCACAGTGGAATCACTATAAATCAAGAACAGAAAAATAACTATAAAATACCAAAATATAAGGAGATTAAACAACACACTTCTAAATAGTACATGAGCCCAAGAAGAAATCTCAAAAGAAACTTAAAAATATTTTGAACTAAATGAAAATGAAGACAAATTTGTGGGAACTGAAAGCAGTGCTTAGAGTGAGATTTATAGCATTAAATATCTGTCTTGGAAAAGAAAAAAAATACTTAAAGTCAGCAATCTATATTTTCGTCTTTGGAAACAGAAAAAGAAACACAAATTAAATCCAAAGTGAGTAGAAGAAGATAAATAATAAGAGTTAGAGCAGAAAATGATGAAATTGAAAACAGGAAACCAATAGAGTAATCAATGGAACCAAAAACTACTTCTTTGTAAAGATATATATAATTAATAAACCTCTAACAAGGTAAAGGGAAAAAATGGAGACAACTTATTAATATCAAAAACAAAAGAAGAAACATCATTTAAAATCCCATGAACATTAAAAGGAAAATAAAAGGAAATATAAATAATCATATGTCCACAAATTTGATGACCTACATGATATGGACAAATTTCTTGAAAGGCACAAGCTGCCAAAATTCACATAAGAATAGACAATCTGAACAGACCAGTATCTATGAAATAAATTTGATCAAAAATTAAAAACCTTCCAAAACAGAAAACACTGAGGCAGATAGCTTAACTGGTGAAGTCTACCAAATATTTAAGGAACAAATTATACCAATTTTCTTTAATCTCTCTGAGAAATTAGAAGCAGAAAGAGTATTTCCTAGCTCATCTTATGAGGCCAGCATTACTGTAATACCAAAGTAAGACAAAGACATTATAGGAAAAAACTACAGACTAATATCTCCCATGAACATAGATGTGTAAATCCTCAACAAAATATTAGCAAATTGAATCCAGCAAAATATAAAAAGAATTATACATCGCAACCTAGTGGGATTTTTCCCAGGTATGTAAGGTTGGTCCAAAATCAGTTCATGTAACCCAGGTACAACAACAGGCTAAAAAATTTTTAAAATCATAGGATTTTAAAATGGCCCAAATCCAGAACACTGACATCAATTATTGGTGAGGATCTAGAGCAACAGGAACTTTCATTCACTGCCAGCCAGAACACAAAATGGTACATCCACTCTGGAAGAGAGTTTTTCAGTTTCTCATAAAACTAAACATACTCTTACCACAAAATTCAGCAGTCATACTCTCTGGTATTTACCCAAAGGTATCAGAAACTGATGTTCACATAAAAACCTGCAGAAGGGTTTTTAAAGCAGCTTTATTCATAATTGCCAAAACTTGGAAGCAACCAAGATGTCCTTCAGTAGGCTAATGGCTAAATAAATATGTCCACATGATGGGATACTATTCAGCACCAAAAATAAGTGAGGTGTCCAGCCATGAAAAGACACAGAAGAACTTTCAATGCATGTGACTAAGTGAAAGTAGCCTATCTGAAAAGGCTACATACCATATGATTCTAACCATATGATGTTCTAGAAACTGTAAACTATGGAGACAGTAAAAATATCAGTGGTTGCTAGGGTTTGAATAGAAAGAGGAGATGAACAGGAGAGCACAGAAGATTTTTAGGAAAGTGAAAATACTGTTTGATTCTAAATAATGATGGAATCATGACACTATATATTTTTCTAAACCCATAGAATGTACAAACTAAGAGTGAACTATAGGGTAAACTATGAAATTTGGGTGACTGATTCATCAATGGAATTTCATCAGTTGTAATAAATATATTACTCTGGTAGGGGATGTGGATAATGGGGAGACTATACATATTTAGGCACAAGGGTTATTTGAGAAATCTTGTAACTTCCTCTCGATTTTGCTGTGCATCTAAAAGTGGTCCTTTTTTTAAAAGTTTTTGTTTGTTTGTTTGTTTGTTTGTTTGTTTTAAAGAGAGGGCCCTGTCTCCTAGTCTCTGGGATGGTTGCAGTCTAACTTCAATAAGCATAATTAACAAACACAGATGGCCTAATCACATAAACCAACTTCCCTGCTATCATCCTCCAGTACATTTTTCACTAGCTTGCTCCAGTGCTTAAAAACTTTCCTGCCTTTTGTTTTGATGGAGCTGAGTTCATCTCTTTCCTTTTGCAAAAGTCCTTAATAAAGTCTTTCTTACCAGTTCACCTTGTCTAGTGAAATTTTACATTGACAACTCTCATAGCATTCTCCCTCCATGGTTAGCAATATGTGATCCTGACCTGCAGGCTCATTGCTCATTCAAGATCTGACATCGAGCCAGTCTTGAATATGATGTAGGGAAGTTAATAAATCCTAGTTCAATAATTCAGATGAGTCAGCAATAGGCTTACTTCAACCACAAAATTTCTGTAATAGGACTTCTACCTTGCTTCTGAAATAACACCGCACTGGGTTTCCACTCACAGAGTACATCTATTGGTCTCTCTAAGGAAGATTTCCTGCCCTACAATCTTCCCCAGATTGTAGACATTATCTTCTAATCCAACTAAGAACTAGATCCCAATTAAGAACAGCTCATAAACCTTGTGTTTGCTATGTGGCAAATTCTACAGGGACCTGTATTTTGGAGACTTAGTACTGTTTTCTATTACCTGCCTATTTAGAAATATCATAGAGTCTGCTACTTGGATTATTCCGTAACATACCTTGTCATATACTCAGAGTCGTTATTTGTCCTGCCAAATGGAACTATCATGTATCATTTAGGACTTGTTTTGTGCCTAAGTCCCTGTCACACCTCATGACTGGGTCTAGATTTCCAGGGTGTTCTGCCTCCTGGTCAAGCTTATCCCCAAGCACCTCTCAAGTGACAATTTAAGGTCAGATTCTATGCTGAAATAAAATGTTGCCCTTACTGTTAACACTGTGTAGATATAGGCTCAAGTGTTTGCATTTTGTTTTAGGCTACACAATGTACAACTTGAGCTTTAACATTTTTTTAATTTTAGAAATTAACTTAGGCATATAATTTTAGAATGAGCTGTGTTTATTGTTTTATACTCAATTTAAGCATATTATTTTTTATTCAATTTAGGCACATTGATTTGGAGTAATAGATTTTGGAATGCATAGAATTCTTCAGAGGATAAAATGAAATTCCATAAAAAGCTTTCCAAATATTAAAAAAAATGTTTAATTTATAAAGAAAATAGCAAAGGTTCTGGGGTTCCCAGAAATAAAGCCACCATATTGGATACAAATCTCTTTCCATCTGGGGCACAGAGAAAGGAACTCAATGAAGACAATAAAGGAACTAAAATCTTCTTGCTATTTTCTTCAAATTTCTTCTTCAGTTAGGTCTGCTCTTAATGGAAGAGACAATTTCTTTTCAATAACTCCTATCTGCACAGATTTCCCAAGAAAGTCTGTACTTCACCACAGAATCATCTATGGATGTGCTCTTGAGTCCCAATTCATAATACCACTAAAATCATTAATTCTATTCTGCATAGAGTGAGAGCTGAATTTATTATTTTTAAATAACTTGATCAGGTATAAAAAAGTCTGTGGAGAACTCTTTTCAACAAAAGTATACATAGCCTTTTCTAAATAATTACCTCCAGTCTCTACCAAAGTCAGTAAGAATATATATATCCAAAATAATGATAGGTATGAACTTTTATTATTTGCAGAATTCATTAAAGGGAGATCATACCTTGAACTCAAATAACATTCATATATGTTAGAAATGTCTGGCAAAGAGGCTAGACCAGTGGTTCCCACCAGCAATTTACCCTGCAAGGGCCATTTTTCAATGTTTAGAGACTTTTTGGTTGTTACAACTGTGGGAGTAGGGAAGATTGCAACTGGCATCTAGTGGGTAGAGGCTAGAAATGTTGCTAAATATCCTACAATGTTCAAGAAAGTCCCCCTCAACAGAGAATTATATTGTCCCAAATGACAATAGTGCAGAGTTAATAAACCTTGGGCTAGGCAAATCAAAGTCTCATTGGGTAAAGTCTGACAAGAGTCATGAGGGAATTCACTTCAAGGTAAGAATGAACCAGAAAGGCAGGGGTAATTCTGAGTATGGCATAACATGTTGTGCTTGTTTCTAAAACAGCCCTTCCCTCATTGGAAGCATTCCTGGATCCTAGAGAAAACAGAAAGTCTCACCAAAAACTCAACAAAGCAGAAACCTCTCCTCCAACGATATGTACTATGGAAAAGGAATAAAATGACCTTCCACTTTCCCCAACAATAAAAATCACAGCATTTGGAAAACTCTCCATTCCATCAAGATGGAGTAGCCTTATTCCTCCTAGGTCCTCCCTCTTAGAACTAGAATCCCTGGATATAACTCAACAAACAAGTAAGGAAGATCCTCAAGGAAGACAAAGGAAACCTGACAGATTGGGGACCTCAGAACTTGAGGAACATCATGGAGTTGTGTGGTTCCCTGAGTTTCCTGACTGCCTCCTGTGCACCTTAGAAGAGGTGCTATAGAAGCCTCCAACCCAGAACAAGCAACAAAGTAAACTCCCAGAAAAGTCTGTTTCCGCTAGCCAAGGGAGTGAAGAAAGGGTTGCCTAAAAATTTTGGCAATACCTGCTTTACTCCAGCTAAACACCATTGAAAAACCCTTCTCCTCACTCTCACCTTGCAGGTTCAACAGGCTAAGTGAGGAGCTGGTATTCCACTGCACACCCTAAATAAATGGAAGGAGGCTCTATGCCCCTGCCCTAAAAGGGAGGTAATCAATCTCCCATTGCCAGAAGCAGGTGGTACTCCAGTTTCATTGTTGGGATATTGTCAGATGGGCTGAGGGGAAGATGATTTTTTTTCAATCTTTTTTTCCCAGTGTTATTGAGATATAATTGACACACAGTACTGTATAAATTTAAGGTGTAGAACATAGGGATTTGACCTATATATATTGGGAAATGATTACCACAGTTAAGTTTAGTTAAACATCCATCATCTCATGAAAGAAAGAAAGAAAGAAAGAAAGAAAGAAAGAAAGAAAGAAAGAAAGAAAGAAAGAAAGAAAGAAAGGAAAAGAAAAGAAAAGAAAAGAAGAAAGGAAAGGAAAGGAAAAGAAAAGAAAAGAAAAGAAAAGAAAAGAAAAGAAAAGAAAAGAAAAGAAGAAAGGAAAGGAAAGGAAAAGAAAAGAAAAGAAAAGAAAAGAAAAGAAAAGAAAAGAAAAGAAAAGTGTTTCTTTTCCTTGTGATGAGAACTCTTAACTCCTTTAATTGCTTTCATATATACCACTCTGCAGGGTTGACTTTCCATCTCTCACTCATCTAAGCAGGCTGTACTCTGATGGTTCAGCCAACATTTGTATTGCCCTCTCCTTTTCTTCTCCATTGCCCTTTCTTCTGGGTTTTTAGTTTATTCTTAACTTATTTTTCAATATATTTATATTCTTATAAGTACATTTGAGGTAATAACCTCTTAATGTACCACTATACTACATTCCATAAATATCTTATCATTTCCTATTCTATTACAAAGTTATTTAACAGTTCATTTCCAGACATATGAGGTTTGGGGTTTTTTAAAGCCAGACTATTGTTATTAACTTCAATTTTTATTTCACCAAGGTCAGAAAACATTGTCTATTTGTTGCTGGTTCTTTAGAATATATTGAGGATTTCTTAAAAGTCTGACATAAGGCCAATTTTTGTAAACATTCTCTGTGTGCTCAAAAAGAATATGGATTCTCATATTTTTGGATGTAATGTTACATAGAAAATGCAGGTCTATAATCCTTTATTTGCAATTCTAAAACTTGAGTCTCCAAAGTTAAGATTTTTAAAAACTTATTTGTTGGAAAAATCTAAGCTGCCCTGAATGGATTAAGTGACAAAAAAACTATCCTGGCTTGATGGTGGGTACTTAGTGTCTTTACTTTTTATATTTATTTCTTTAGCTGTATACATATTAAGATTTAATCATGGAGTCTTGTGCTAGATCCCTCCAAGTATAAGAGCATATGTTTTAGAGCATTTTTATTTATTACAAAAAACAACTAAATTCTGAAATTCATCTGGTTTTGTGGGTTTCAGATAAGACTGTAACCCAATATATATTAGTTTATTGTTCATATTTGAGCCTTTTGTCTCTTTGTTTATATTTAAATTTGTTTTGTTATTTTCTGATAAAAGTATCCCAAACTCTTCATATCAATTTTTGACTCATTGATTTTCAAATTTCTATCAGGTTTTTTCTATATTTATGGGCTATTAATGCTTGTTGCTTATATGTTCAACTTTTGTACTCATTATCTATTGCTGCATTACAAAATATCATATACATGCTGCCTTAAAACAACACAGATTTATTAAGTGGGTCAGGAATAAGTAAAACTTAACTAGATTATTTACTCCAGGTTTCACAAGACTAAAATAGAGGTGTTAGCTAGACTGTATTCTTATCTTGAGGTTTGAGAAGAGAACAACCCACTTCCAAGACCCTCAGAATATTGACAGAATTAATTTTCTTGAAAGGGTAGAATTCATGGCAACTTGCCTCTTCAAAGTCAGAGAAGGACAACAAAAGATAGAAAGAAAGTAAAAGGCTGCTGGTTCAAATCTCTGAATTCATAAAAACATGCGATTTCTTTTAATGAACTCACTTGAGTAGGTCAGACATACTGAGAATGACTGCCCTTTAACTTACAACTACTGATTATAAGCCTCGATTTCTTCATCTTCGCCATATTCCATGAATTAGAAGCAAATTACAGGGCTTGACCACAGTCAAGGAGAGAAGATTACACATGGGGGTGGGGTCACTGGGAAGGCCATCATCTTAAAATTCTGCCTATGCCAACTTGGATATAACAGCTTATTCTATTGTGCTTTTACAGAAGTATGACATTCCTTTTTGTCCCATATAATATTCTCCCCTATAAATTCTATTTTGCCTGACTTAAAAAAAAAGAATTCCACTTTGCTACTGTGACTTTATTTTATTACATTGGTAATAAGTACATATTTTTCATGTCTTTATTTTAAACTTCTCAGTATCCTTTTGTTTTAAAATACAACATATTTCTGTACATGTTTTAAAAACCAAATTACTAGGGGTGCCTGGGTGGTTTAGTCATTAAGTGTCTACCTTGGCTCAGGTCAATGATCCCTGGGTGCTGGGACTGAGCTCCAAATTGGCAGATCACTAGGTTTAATATTTTCATTGAGGCCAACTATACTAAGATTCATTTTATGATATTTTGCATATTTTCTACTTCCCATATTTTTAAATATAGTATGATTAATTTCATTTTTTGAAAGCTATGTATCCTGTTTATAATTTTTTGGTCTCTCATATATATTCATCACATTTTTAAATATTAAATTGTGATACATAACAAGCTGCCCCTTGTCTTTTAAGGCCCCATACAATATGGCTCCCAGTTTTTCCTCTAGAATGTTCAAATAAGGAATAAACTCTTGGGAAGAAACAGAAATAATGTCTGTGCTAGGAGCAGGCTAAAGAGAGGCATGAAATGACTAAAGGACAAATAAGATACACAAGAGACTAGAAAAGAAACCTGGGAAGCAAGATCCCAAAAAGGACAGGATCCCATGGACTATGAAGCCATGTCTTAGGTAGATGAAGTCGTTTTAAGACTCTATAAAGACAACATAGTCTAAGCATTTCACATAGAAAATACATGGGAAAAACACCCAAAGTTAATGGTAAGAACTTTGTAAGGGCAAGAACTTTGGAGTGAAACTGGCAATACGTGAAAGTGATTGCTTAGGTTAAGATAAAGCCAGGCATCACAGTACAAGAACAGGCAGATCAAGATAAGGCTTATAAACATAAGATAAAATATTCAACAAAATTACTTATAAAATAGTGCAGTTTTATGAGCTTCCAGATGGTATGCTATTAATTTCCTTACCATACACCCATGTGACATATTCTTTATTAGGTATCACCTTGGTTCTGGACATTTACTTAATTTTTGACATTTGTATTAACCATCTTTCTCTTGTGATATCACATTCCATTCATATATGGAAATGAGAATTTTTTTAAAAGATTTTATTTATTTAACAAAGAGAAACACAGTGAGAGAGGGAACACGAAGCAGGGGGAGAGAGAGAGGGAGAAGCAGGCTACCTGCTGAGCAGGGCGCCTGATGTGGGACTCGATCCCGGGTATCCGGGATCATGACCTGAGCCGAAGGCAGTCGCTTAACTAACTGAGCCACCCAGGTGCCCCGAAAATTAGAATTTTTTAAAAAGCTAGACCATTCTCTTACACCACACACAAAGGCAAACTCGAAATGGATGAAAGACCTCAACGTGAGGCAGGAATCCATCAAAATCCTAGAAGAGAACATGGGCAGTAACCTCTTTGACATCGACCACAGCAACTTCTTTCAAGATCTGTCTCCAAAGGCAAAGGAGACAAAAGAGAAAATGAACTTTTGGGACTTCATCAAAATAAGAAGTTTCTGTACAGCAAAGGAAACAGTCAACAAAACAAAGAGACAACCCACGGAATGGGAGAAGATATTTGCAAATGACACTACAGACAAAGGGCTGATATCCAAGATCTATAAAGAACTACTCAAACTCAACATCCAAAAAGAAGATGAACACATCAAAAAATGGGCAGGAGACATGAAGAGCACTTCTCCATAGAAGATATACAAATGGCTAACAGACACATGAAAAAATGTTCAGCATCACTAGCTATCAGGGAAATTCAAATCAAAACCACACCAAGATACCACCTTACACTAGTCAGAATGGCCAAAATTAACAAGACAGAAACAACAAGTGTTGGAGAGGCTGCAGAGAAAGGGGAACCCTCTTACACTGTTGGTGGGAATGCAAGTTGGTGCAGCCACTTTGGAAAACTGTGGAGATTCCTTAAAAAATTAAAAATGGAGCTACCCTATGACCCTGCAATTGCACTACTGGGCATTTATTCCAAAGATACAGATATAGTGAAAAGAAGAGCCATATGTACCCCAATGTTCATAGCAGCAACGGCCACAATCGCCAAACTGTGGAAAGAGCCAAGGTGTCCTTCAACAGATGAATGGATAAAGAAGATGTGGTATGTATATACAATGGAATACTACGGCTCCATCAGAAAGGATGAATACTCAACTTTTGTAGCAACATGGACTGGATTGGAAGAGATTATGCTGAGTGAAATAAGCCAAGTAGAGAAAGTCAAGTATCACATGGTTTCACTTACTTGTGGTGCATAAGGGGTAATATAGAAGACAATAGGAGAAGGAAAGTAAATGGTAAGTAGGGTAATTCAGGGAGAGAAATGAAACATGAGAGACTTTGGACACAGAAAAAAACTGAGGGACTTGGAGGTAAGGGGGTGGGGAGATGGGAGAGCCTGGTGGTAGGTACTGAGGGCACGTATTGCATAGAGCACTGGGTGTGGGGCATGGGCAGTGAATCTTGGAACAGTGAAAAAATAAAATAAATTTAAAGTTTAAAAAAAAAGTTTGCCAGAGGGGAAGAGGGTAGGGTGATGAGTGAAACAGATAAAGGAAGTTAAGAGCACACTTACCTTGATGAGCACTAAGTAATGTACAGAATTGTTAAATCATTTTATTGTACACCTAAAACTAATATAACATTGTGTGTTAAGTATACTTCAATTAAAAAAGAATACTAATTGAGGTTATAGACAATAATACAAAGAAGCCATGAGTTAATAGAGACAGTTGAGACAGAGAGAGAGAAACTAATAAATGTGGAAAAATTGATAGAATTTTTTAAAAATGAATTTTACAACCTCTGATATAATAACTGACTCATCAGATATGTAAGACTGCTGTATTAAAAATTGTTGAAAACGGAATTTTTACATGGATTCAAGCTATTGCCCCATAAATTTCTTACAACTGGAAAGGAGGAAATATACTTTTACAATGGAGATATCTGGCATTCAGCAGCTTAACCAAATAACAATCAGACATCTGGTAATTACGTGATATAATAAAAAATTACAAAACATAATCTAGAATTCTTGCCTAAAATGTTTAACCTTAATCTAATATGAAGACATAATCATATAAACCTATAATATGAGACATTTTTATATGACAGTTGGTCTGAATGTCTCAAAAAGTCAATGATGGGAAAAAAAGGAGTGGGCAGAACAGTGTTCTAAGTGGAAAGATACTAAGGAGATACAGTCATTCAAGCATAAGATATGAATCTTGAATGGATTTTGGATTTTAAATATACATATAAAAGAATTAGGGGTGCCTGGGTGGCTCAGTTGGTTAAGCGACTGCCTTTGGCTCAGGTCATGATCCTGGAGACCTGGGATCAAGTCCCACATCGGGCTCCCTGCTTGGAGGGAAGCCTGCTCCCTCTCTCGTTCCCCCTGCTTGTGTTCACTCTCTCGCTGTGTTTCTCTCTGTCAAATAAATAAATAAATCTTTAAAAAAAAAGAATTAGCCCTAAAAAATTTTAAGGCCATTGGAGAATTTGAGTATGAGATGATATTTTATATTCTTGAATTATTGTTAAAATTTCTTATGCTCAGTAATAACTGCATAGAAGAATATTTATTCTTAGAAGATACATGCTAAAATATTTGGGGTTGAGGTGACATAATGTCTGTATTTTACTTTCTTTTTTTTTTTTTAAGATTTTATTTATTTATTTGACAGAGAGAAACACAGCTAGAGAGGGAACACAAGTAGAGGGACTGAGAGAGGGAGAAGCAGGTTTCCTGCCGAACAGGAAGCTGGATGTGGGGCTTGATCCCGGGTCTCCAGGATCATGACCTGAGCTGAAGGCAGTCGCTTAACTAACTGAGCCACCCAGGTGCCCTGTGTTTTACTTTCAAATGATTCACCAAATGACAATTGTGTGTAGAGGGAGAAAAACAAATGAGGCAAAATCATAAAAATAAGTGGGCCTATATAAAGGTACACAAATGCTCCATTTTTTAAATTTTCAAAATGTGAAGCCAGCATAAATGAAGAAACATACATTTCGACTGTATAGTTTGGGGAAATAGATGAGGGAAATATATTGTGCTTAAACAAACTTCCCAAATACCTCCCTAAGACATCTCTGCTCTTTTACCCCATTTTAACTCCCTATTGAAGCTACCATTTTTTTCCCTCTCATTCTCTTTCCTCCACTCTTTCTCCTTCCTTCATTCATTCCATCAGTCACTCACAGGCCACAGACACAGACACACACGGACACACACCTAAACACACATCTCTTGTAAAATCCATTCAGATTGCCCACTGTCCTCTACAATATAAAAGCTAGGTAGTCCTCCCAGCAGCTGCGTTATAACAGGGTACTGCTTATTTCTTTGAAAAAAGTTAGGTTAGCAAGGTGAAGAAAATGCTAAATTCATCCTTACCAACAAAGACTGACATGAATTTATAGGAAAAATAAGGTTCTTCCTTTCTCAATCCATCAGATGCAGCCCTAAGCTTTTGGCCACTCTAGGGGAAAATCTATGAAAAGTATTTGAGGGCCAATTGGAAGTTGATAAAGTTGACATTCAAAAATTGCCAAGCACCTGACAATTGGGTTAGAAATGGTTATAGTTTAAAATTTTTCCACAGTAGCAGAGCAGGCAAAGAGCTGATTAAAGAATTTAACAGACTCAGGGAACTCCAAACACACAAAATTAACCCCTCGAGTAGTATAAATATTGTTAAAGTCACCTCTGTGCTAACAGTGCAGAATGATAAATGCTCAGCCATGCCTCCTACACCCTACAGACAGTGAATACCTAGATTGGCAAGGGGAAAAGCAACCTCATTGTGGGCAGAACCTAATGATTAGGAAGGACTCTTTATTCTAAAGACATTTAGTTAAGAAACATCTTAACTAGACCTTGGAGTCAAAACCTTTAATAACAAAGTAAAGTAAGTTTACCACAAGCTTTGTTTGCTATGCTCTTTCATCCCTTATAAATAGTCAATAGTGCTAATATATAAAAGGCCAAGAATTTTATATGATGTTTATTTTTACTGGCTTTGAGACATCCATCCATATTTATAGACATGGGAATCACAAGGTCATGTAGAGTTAGAAGTTATCTTATGTCCTTGTTGACTTTCTTTTGCTATGTGAGGCAATGCTAGACTTCTTTTAAAACTATCTTACTTATCCAGGAAAAGAATGGTGTAATCATTAGCTATTTTCTTTCAACAAAATCAGAGTCTGATTTTATTAATCAGCTAAGTCTTCATAAGAAGTACAAAGTATTGAAAGCTGTGGGTGTTCTTCTAGATTTCTGGTGCAAACATTTGTCACAAGTTATTATTGTGATGCAGTGCAAAATGTACACCCAAAAGGAGCAAACCCTGGTTGATTTAAGGACTGACTATAATTGCTCTACATTCTCAGTGTCCAAATGGTCATGTTTGCCCACTTATTCTGATCCAAAGCTGTATCCATGTGGCTAAAGAAACATTTGTAGAGCAGTTGATTCAGACAGCACACAAACAGCACGGGGGGTAGAGGGGGGGCAAAAACCCAAATTAGCAGTATGTTCAGCAACTAGAATATAACAGATGTCTCCCATAAACATATCAAATAACTCAAGATAAAACAAAATAAAACAGAGAAATGTAACTATCTAAAATGAGTGTAAAATAAAGTGATCACAAAATAACTCTAAGTAGAACTGAATGACTTACTTCTTTTTTTTTCTTTTTTAAAGATTTTGTTTATTTGACAGAGAGAAACACAGCCAGAGAGGGAACACAAGCAGGGGGAGTGAGAGAGGGAGAAGCAGGCTTCCCGCCAAGCAGGGAGCCCAATGTGGGGCTCGATCCCAGGTCTCCAGGATCATGACCCAAGCCGAAGGCAGTCACTCAACCAACTGAGCCACCCAGGCTCCCCTGAATGACTTACTTCTAAGATGCTGATTAGAGAAAATTTCCTCTTATTAAAAATAAAAGGAAAAGTTTCCAAGAAAAAACTTGGTGTTTTACCCTATTCAGAATCATAACGGACAAAAACTAGCAAGAGGTTGGTGCTATCTTGCAGACAGGAAAAGTTGACACTTTAGGTTTATCCTAATAATATGCTTATTTAAGAGCAATGTTTGTAAAAAATAAATGGAGAACTACAATTTTAGGTTCATGTGTTCATTCTAAAAGATTTTAACTCTCCAATTTATTTAAAAAAACAAATTAAGACAAGTCACACTTTAAGTAAAACTTATTGTGCTTTTGTAGATCCAAAACATGTAATTGTGTATTTTAGGAAACACACACACACACACACACACACACACACACACACACACACACAGAAAGAGAACACAGCATACTATTTGAAGTCATGTTTAAGATGTCTCTAGAACAGCAGTTAGCAAAATGTGTTTGAAGAAATACAAAGCCACTAAAAGTTATCACAGAGGGTATTAAAATTGTCCAAAATTTTAAAAAATATACATGTAAAACATACATTTATGAGATCAATTGTTTTGTATTGGGGGTTTACTAAATCAAGCAATAGTAACAATTTGAAAGCCTGCAGTTCATTGCACTAGAGCTTTAAATCTCCAGAACAAATTTCTCAAAGCATGCTATGGTGAGAAAGTGTTGTATGTCACATATGGGAGGAATTCTGACTCTTGACTACAGAACTCCTATGAAACTATTTTTCCTACAGTGTCTTCTAAAACTCCAGGTGTTTGCCTGTTGCATACTTCTTTGTGGAGCCTTTCCAGGGACAAGTGTCCAGAGGCACACATTTTGGAGATCTCTTCCCTGGAAAACTGAACGTTTATGATGGTGATTGATAAGATGGCACACTAGTCCTCAGGACTGCCGTTAAGAAAGTAGTAGAATGTATCTTAAAAAGAAATGTAATGTCTTACAGTCCTGAACATTAGGAGTCTTAGATGAAGGTGTAGGCAGAGCCAGCTCCCTCTGAAGGCTCTAAGGATCTGTTCCAGGCCTCCCTTTTAGCTTCTGGTAGTTCCTTGGCTTGTGGTTGCAAAATTCCAATATTCATATGAAGTTCTCCCCATGTCTGTGCCTCTGTCCAAATTTCTCCTTCATGTTTCACTCATCACAAGTAGTTCTACTGTTAGCTCATGCTTCAGTTTACCTTTTTCAACTTTTGTGAGGAAAAGAAAACACTGTCATACAAAATAAAGTTAGCAGTATTTCTTTGATGTGGTCTCATAGTGAAGTAAACTGTGAGCTGGAGATCCTGGTACATATTTTATAATATCTTCAAATAAAACTAGTCTCTCCCTTCTTCTGACTGACAGTGGAATTCTCTAGACCATATATTTTATCATTTAAAAATATTCCATTTACCTTTTATTATATATATTGCCTTGTTTTCTGTTCCAGCAATTTCAGTAAGATTATAAGTCTCTAGAGAGCAACAGTACATCTCATGTCAACTTTCAATGCAAAGTTACATGCTCAACAGAAACTTGTTTACAAAATTAAATAATTGGGTGCCTGGGTGGCTCAGTTAGTTGAGCTCCTGCGTTCAGCTTGGGTCATGATCCCAGAGTCCCGGGATAGAATCTCATATCAGGCTCCCAGCTCCATGGGGAGTCTGCTTCTCCCTCTGACCTCCCCTCTCATGTGTTCTCTCTCTCTCATAAATAAATAAATAAATAAATAAGTAAATAAATAAATAAATAAATAAATAAATAAATAAATAACTTTGGGGGGGAAAAAAGAAATTAAATACTTACTTTTCAATAAGAAATCACCAATAATCATAACTGGCAAATTCATCCAAAATTTTATGGATGAAACAAGAAACACTGAAGAAAACAAGATTGAATTTACTCCCAAGCCTTCTGTAACTGTAAAGTATATATAAAAAGTATGAGTTTTCATCATTGAAATTTTTGTCACACCTTGGTTTCTGCCTTGGTATCTGACTGCTCTCCTGTCATACTTTCCAATGACTACTTCTTTACTTATTCACATCTCTGCCCTTCCCTTATAGGGTTGCATTCCCCAAGTTCCAACACTTGGCCTGATTCACATCTTCTAAATCATCTCCCTAGACAATCTTCACCTATTTCAGTTGTCAACTCCAAAGCAGACTCTGCTTAAGTATACTTCCCTAGATCTGACCTCTTTTCTTAAGCACAGAGACAATGTCCAATTCCACTTACCCACGCTTAAACTTATTATTGTTCCTAGAAACATCAATTCTTTCTTCTGCAACCTGTATTTTGAGGAAATGAGAGAATATCCAATAGTCATTTTTGTTTTATTCTTCTCTTTCTTTTCCTATGTCCAAAACATTAGGTCTTGATAGTTCTATCTCCATATGCCATCGATCTGTTCTTCCCTTCTTCCATTGTCATTAAGCTGATCTGTTTCAGACCCTCAGTAGCTTTGCCTGAACTACTACAGGAATTTCCTTTACTCACTTGACTGTTCCACTCATTCTCTTGCCATCCCAAACAACTTTTCAAATTGCAGTTATTCTGGATCTCTCCCATTTGTCCCCTCAAATCTACTCTCTACTCTTGCACACATTGATATGTCCCCTTGGAAGCTGAGGTATATGGAATATGTCAACAAGAATTCTTGTCCTTTAGCTTCTCACTGATTTTGACCAATGAGAAATACTGGTAGGAGTTCAAAGGGTAAAGCAAAGTGAACCCAAGTTATTTATTGCTTTGATGTCTTTGGTTGACCAGGTAGTCCTATTTATACAGCTCTCTCTCCAGATTTTATTATTTAGAGTTGTAGATAGTAAAACCCTGCCTCCAGCACCAGTTTCATGCCTAGGAGCTATATTTCTTTGATTCCCATAATTTGCCAACATATTTTGCAGAATCGTTTTATTAAACTCTTACTGAAGTACCTGATTGAAATATGCCATCTGTTTCATAACCGATGCATTAACCAACCCTCCCAAAAATGTCATTTCCCTAACAAAAATCTTATTTTTTTTCCACTTTGAAGTGTTAAAGTTGGTAGAATGGCATCAAAGTCTTCCACAATTTGTCCTGCCATTCCTCTCCCATTTTATAACCACACCACTCTCTATCACTGATCTATGCTCAGGCTCACCGTAGTTTACCCAATTCCCTAAAAAGACATATATTTTTCTGCACTATGCCTTTCTATTCCTTCTATTTTTGGTGAAGGGCTACTTATTTTTCAATGCCCAGTTAAAAATTCTATCTTTCAATAAGGCCTTCTCAATTGAAAGTATGTCTTACTTATATGTTCTTCCAAAATCTGTTACATTGTTAGTTACCTTCTGGCTCAAACTATTATATTGGTACTATTTTAAATGAAGGGCTATGTGTTAACAAATTTATGTGTTCATATGGAAATGTTCCCTTTTGTTTGTTTGTTTGACATCTGTATTAAGCACACCAAAATAATTATGATAGCTCTCTGTAAAGGACCAAATTTTTAGGAGGAAATGTGGCTGAGTTGGTTGCTATACACAACTGTAGTTCTGCTAATCACACAAAACAACCATATCCCCAATCTAATACTAGATTCTATGCTACTGAGCATTTTCATAAAGTGATAACATTGAGAGGAAAATACAAGAGACAGAGCTAAAACAGAGGGACTTATATGTAATTCTTGGTGAAAGAAAAACAATCTTCCACAAATACTTTATTTTATTTTATTATTTTATTTTATTTTAACAGATATAATTTAAAAATGACACCCTAATTTCAGTGAAGAGAAAGCTGCGTGCATAGGCAAGGGTCACAGATGAAGCCAAGTCAGAATGTTCTTTATATGCTTTGACTCATAACTATGTGAACTAGGAAAGGAAGTCAAGAAATTCCCTCAAGAGAACTAAGGGATTTCCTCCTTGATTGTGCTGAGGATGTTGAGTAAATGTCACCTCGTGTTTTTTTCCATTACTAACATTCAAAGTTGTCTAATCTTCTGGGTCCACAATCAAATTTGAGGCACATATATCAACAACTGCAAAAGATACTAACCCTTGAGGACCTAGTTTTTATCTTGGGCTAAATTTAAACCCAGGTCAAGTTCATCAAGAGGAATAAGTTTCCATATTTAAAAAAGAAATTTTAAATCCACGCTTACAAGGGCTTACATTACCTGGATGTGAATGATGAAACTGGAGGATATCTATTCTACACTAATTGATTAAAGTGAATACTTAAGAGGCAATTATGAGGTTGAAACTATATATACTGAACTTCAAAAACTGTGGAGACAAAAATAGCCCATCATGTAGATATTTGAGCTATAACATGAAATACAATTAGATATTTCAAAACAATAAGAGAATTCACAACACTTTTCACTTTTTTTTTTTTTTCAAATTGTTACGTCTTTATATACTGAGTTGAAAAGCATTACCTAGAACCAACCCTGAATAAAGTAGCATTTGCAGCCACATGCTTTTAGTGCTTAGTTGGTATCTGGCTCCTTAAACACATTTGGAACATGAAATGAAGGATGGTAGGACAAAAAGTAATAGCAATGTACTTGGAACATCAAGGCTCATCTAGAATTTCCCTTGAATCAGGCCTTTTCTTAAAGTGAGGGACAGACATCTTAAGGCTGTGTGGGAATGTTGAAAACTACAAAGCCCAGACCAAGGCATGGTGGAAGAAAATATACATGCCAGGAGGGATCACCCTTGTTTTACCAACTCATGTCACTGCAATCTCTAATTTTGTGGAACTCTGTCTTGCCTTCCTGTGCATTTTGCTTCCCACAATCTCCACAGTTTCCATAACCCACAGCCCTTCCTCACTCTCCACCCAAGCCACTGCTGGCAGAACACATGATTAGATTGAAAGCAAACTCAGATTCTGCAGTTAGAGGTAACCTATCATGGAAGTGACCCCATTTGTTTCTATATTTTTAGTAAACATTTTCAACTAGAGGGTAATATTTCCCTTTGAAATAATAACCAGCTTAAGAAGCCCAAAAATCTAGGTCATTTCCTTGTACTAAGTGGGAAGTCAGTCAATTGTTAATTGGTAGTCATATTTATTTCTATGATTTGGATTTAAAATCACATTATTCAGAAACCTGGATCTTATCTCCTCCTCGTAAATACATAATTGAAGCTTCAACTTGGAGGAGGAATTTTGCTTTGTAGAAAGGAATAAAAATGTGTTTTAGTTTGAAAGTATATTAAGAAGTCAGTTTAATGAATATCTGTTAAATTTATTAACATATATGCATCTTGAAAGCTATTTTATACCATATTTTAAATCCATACATGTTTGATCTAAACAGTGCCCTAACTTGGTTTCTTTAAAGTATAATTCACTATACAGCTAACAGAGCAAGAACCTCCACATACTGCTAGTACTCTTTTTGGAGCAGAAAAAATTCCCTGTTTAAGTTAAAAGAATATAATAGCCAGAGACACAAACTGTTTCGTTACTTACTTTTCCACTAATTCAAAAAAAGTGGCATTGTTTTATCAGAAAGGAATTCTGTATTCAAATTTGTGGTCAATTTTCTCTGTCTTTGTTTCCCTTAAAATATCATTATTTAGATATTGTGGTTATAAACAAACTGAAAGGTATGTCCTCTTTGTTTTCAAGGTTACTACTAAAATATAAAAAAGCATTATAGTATCTTTAGAAGGAAAGAATTTTCCATTAGCAGTAGCTTTGTGTTAATTGTCAAAATAAAACTGAATGATAATCCATAGTATTAAAAGTATATATGAATATCCTACTCTAACCATATTATTATACTGGAAAATGAGAATGGCCAGTCTGAATTTCTTCTGCACCGTAACCTTGGTTCCTTCATCTGTAAATGAAGAACTCAGACAAAGTATTTCTGACTTCAGTCTAGGTCAACTATTATATTATGTTAAGTCCTTTTTTAAAAGTTCTTTTCATATTTCCTTAATAAAAACAAAAAAAAAGCTTATTACCAACGCGCTTATCACCATCGTCAGGGTAAATAACCACTGTTCATAATGCCAATTGCAAAAAGTAAATAAATAAATAAGTAATAAATAAATACATAAATAAACAAACAGTCAGTTGTAGGGCTGGATTGATAGAATTCCCAAACATAGAATAATTTACTTAAATTTGATGGAGTTACTGATAGAAGTTGATAGGATTATTGATATGAGTCACAAAACAAAGACAGTTCCATCACAATACAGAGCAGAGAACAATCACAATGTCTATGATAGAGAGGTGTAAACTTCTGAACCTCCAAATCCACACCAGGATTATACAGAAAAGAATGAAGTATTTGAAAGAATAAAGTCTTTATCTAAAAGTCAAACTTCCAGTCCATCTATGAGGCCCAGGTTTATAAACATGCACCCTTTTTAATGTATGGTAAAATTATTCATCACAAGGGTGCCTGGGTAGCTCAGTTGGTTAAGTGACTGCCTTTGGCTCAGGTCATGTTCCCAGAGACCCGGGATCGAGCCCCGCATGGGACTCCCTGCTCAGCAGGAAGCTCGCTTCTCCCTCTCTCACTCCCACTGCTTGTGTTCCCTCTCTAGCTGTGTTTCTCTCTGTCAAATAAATAAAAAAAATATTTTAAAAAATTATTCAACACAGACAACTGTAAGTATGTATGAGATCACTACATCTGGTCTTGGTTTTAATGTACCACTCAATATCAGAATTTTGCAGTGTTTATCTTTGCAGTACCCTTAGACATGAACACTGTTCTTTTTAATGATGCTAACCTCCCCAGACTAACCCAACCGGGCCCAAATGTGTAATAGAAATCAGTGCTATGGAGCAAAGACAAAGGTTACTTCTGGTAGCAGGAGAGGAAAATGAGCAAGAAAGACAGCATAAGTTTTGACATTGAGAAGAAAAGAAAGTAAAGAAAGAAGAAAAGCCATCTGTATACTCTTTCCTCTGGTGTCATACACTAGGTATATATTCCTCATTAAGTCAGTTTTAATAAATATTAAGCACTTGCTTTGTGTCTGGTACTGTTCTAGGAGCTAAAGAAAAATGGTACCTGAAAGAAAGACTCTGATGTTATGGAGTTGACATTCTACTAGGGTTATCTTCTATGTGGCACCAGACACTATTCCTTGGTGAAGGAGCCCACTTGTGAGCTCTACCAGACACAGTCAATGTTTACTCAAGGTCAATGGGATGTGGCAAAAAAGGACAGGCTGCTAGGCTTCTGGGTAATTCATCAAAATTATAAGGAATCAATATATGGACAATGAGAGAATGTTCTGGTACAGAATCTGAAACCTTCCCATAGGCCCATTTGTTGTTATACTTCAAAACAGAATTGACCCATGATACATAAAAAAGGTTATTAGCAAATCACTTAGGCACAGAGAGTATCATATTTCTTTTTGTAGGTATTGTAGCCATTATTAAAATTATTGTTAGTTAGTTATGATCTCAACGAGTTCCTAGAGTATCCCTTGGAGTCAGACATCATAAGTTCTGTGCATGAATGAAGCTGCTAGTGCTAAGAGACAAAAAGGAGTGAATTGTGGAAGCATCTAAAGGAATTCAAACCTACTTTTTAAGAACACTAATCAGGCTAAATTTGGTTCAGAGGTTGCCAAATTACAATCTCTACCATGATATTATGAAAAACCAAGATCTTTGAATTATAAATAATAGTAATTATCATTATTTTGGTCACAGGAGTATTATTATTGCATACCTCTTCTTTTGCCAGCCAGTATGTAGCCACTCTGATTTTCACAATCATAACTCACTTTTCTTTGTGAGAAACCAATCTGTACCCTGTTTTCTGACCTTATGCTTTGAATGGGTTCCTTCCTCCTAGGAAAAGAGACAGCATTTCAACCTGGCATAAGCAAATCAAAGCATTATAATTCTCCAGAAAAAGTGACTGATTTTGTAATAAGCACATGATCCAGTAAGAACTAATGAGATGCAAACTCTTCCTGTTATTTGTGGAAAATAGATTTTTGTTTCTTATTTTGGATTGACAGTGAAACATTGTGAGGTCTGCAGCATGGTTTCCATCATTATGGGACCATGAAGGTGGAGACTGACAGAAAAACCAAGAATGCCTTGGACATAGTGCGTAGATGCTTAAGATTTATTGGGTAAATCAATGAACAACATTGGAGTTTCCAGATCTGAGTTGCCATGGCAACTTAACATCTATAATATGGTACAATTTCCTAACCTCTAAAGTAAATGGTGATCTAGATCAGTGACACTTAAACTACCTACAGACAGTGAGGGAGTATAACCAGAAACAGCTTCTCACCACTGGAAGTTTCATTCAAGATTTGTTTTATTTTAAGTATAGGCATTGCTTTGTTTTCATAATGTTTATTTTAAATAAAAAAATAAAATTGAACCAAATAAATTTGAAGATCTAATTGACTTTCTTAAGCAACTCATGAATTAGGCAGCATCCAATCTAGCAAGTAGGGAGGAGCTCTGGGGAATTGTGCAAAATCGAAGGCTTTTATAAGGAGGGTGTAGAAGAAGTTGCTAGAAAAATAGGAAAAAAAGGTTATTTCTGGCCAGGTCATGTTCCCTTAGGACAGGGGGTCTTATTAGGTGGATTACTTCTTATTTTGGGGGTAATGTGGTCATGGAGAGGGGCCCATGTGACAGTTGACCTCATTGGTGCTAACCAGAAAATTCCAGATTAATTGGCTTAGATCTAAGTCCTGGAGAGGTTAAAAGTACAACTAAATCTTGGTTTGCAGACCTGGGACAAGTGACTCTACCTTAGGGCTGTGGTTTTCTTTCTTCTTTTTTTTTTAATTATTACTAAATTTTTTTTTCCAGTGTTCCAAGATTCATTCCCCATTCCCCACACCCAGTGCTCCACACTTTAGGTGTCCCCAGTACCCACCACCAGGCTCTCCCATCCCTCCACCCCCCTCCCTCCAAGTCCCTCAGTTTGTTTCTGTGTCCAAAGTCTCTGTTGTTTCATTTCCCTCCCTAGATTACCCTAGTTCCCATTTGCTTTCCTTCTGCCACTGTCCTCCAGTTTGCCCCTCATGCACCGCAAGTAAGTGAAACCATGCGATACTTGACTTTCTCTTCTTGGCTTA
>PITA01018301.1:0-40808 GCA_004023965.1 Spilogale gracilis
AAGACTTTCTTATTCTTTAGCAGAACCCAGTCATAGCGGGAGATGTGCAGAGTGGGCTGCTGTCTGCAGTCCTCAGAACATCCACTGTCTATGCTGTCCAGAGCCAGACTTGCTGTCTGCGATGCCAGACTTCTAAGCCTGCTTCCTCATCGGGCTATTTCTTTCCAATGTGACCATTCTTTGTGTTTCAAAACCTGGTTACCAGAGCATCTTTCCCTTTTATCATCAACATCCTTAAGTTTATCAACTCTTCTCCCATCCACTCTTTTCCATCATTAGAACTTAATTTTTCACCATGGTTTCAAGAACTCATTAATACAATAAAATCTGTCCCTTCAATCCATCTCTTCCTTCCTTCTAGTCTAGCAAATCCCAGCATGCTTTTTCTCTGATTATGCCACTCCTAAGTTGAAGCACATAGTTGACTCTTGAACAGCGTGGGGGTGGTAGAGGTGTCAACCCTCTGCATAGTCAAAAGTCCACCTGTAACTTTTGGGTCCCCCAAAACTTTACTAATAGCCTACTGATGCAAGGAGGCTTTATTAGTCACATAGTCAATGAACACATTTTGTATGCTATAGGTATTACATACTGTAGTCTAACAGAGTATTCTAAAGAAAATGTTAAGAAAATTATAAGAGAATACATTTATAGTACTGTATTTATGGAAAACAACCTGTTTAAGTGGACCCGTGCATTTCCAGCCCATGTTGTTCAAGGGTCAAATGTTCCTAAAAGTCACAATTTTTAAATAGTAATTTGTGAATACTTCTAAAGCAGGATATAGGATTCATTGGATTTGGAGAAAGGTCGAACAAGAAACAAACATGACCACCAATGTACTCATATACAATAACAGGAATAAGAGACACAATGAAGGTAGCAGTATTCATCTCCACTCAATATGGTACACCTTACAACTGTGAAAGTGTTTAAGAAAGGAAAGAGGGTAGAGATAGTATTAAAATAATTTTGGGTCATAGATAATTTAGTAGATGTGATCAGATATTTTACATGGAATGAGGGGAATAAGAAAAAAACATTTATATATCAATTTTTGGATGATAATGATTTGTATCATGAACTTGGTTTTATGAACCCAAATTCTTGATGATCAGCCTGAAAATGTGGCTACAGATAAAACAGTGTTGTTAAAACATTTAAAGTGTGGGACTTGGCCTTAGAACAATCCCAAGGGCCACAAGACAATCTATTCCACCTTCCAGACTCTACAGAGCACAAAATGTCAGAAGGAACCATAAAACTCCTTTCATCAATCATCTAGATACTTCTGGTGTAACTGGATGTTCCTTGTCACACAGACAAACTATCCAGATGTCAAACTCACTTTTTTCAGTTTCCTCTTGAGAGTTTCGTTTCACCCAGGTCTAGTCAACATTGAAATAATTTTTCCTCCCTCCCTTCAATATATAAAGATCATATTTCTGAAAACACTGTTGCTATATACCATGGCACCAAAAATATTGTTCATCTGGTATTGTAATTTACTGAGTTAACTAATTATGTAACAGTAACTTTGTATCATTATTTTTACTCATAGCTCTGTTCCTATCTTATCTCTCCTTCACAAAAAGACCTGGAGGAAAAGGCATCTTCACACCACTCCTGATGTTTTTAGGACCACGGTTTGCATGCATTATTCCTCATTAATATGTTTTTTGAATAGATCAATCTATCATATCTGGATGACGAATATTCACAAACCCACACTACAAAGATAAATTAAGTATCAACACATCCAACATGACTACGTTGTCTAGATCATTCAGAGTAACATTTTAATTTTGTGGTAGTTCCAGATCATCACTACAAATGATAAAGGCTACTGAGGTATGAAATTGGGTATTGCTATGAAATACAGAAGTACGTGCTAAGATGGTAGAACATGTCACATGCTTCTGTAACTACCACCACCCCCACCCCTGGTTCCAGTATGCTTAGGATAAAGACCAAAATTCCACGTATGTCCCCACACATGGCTTAGTCCTTGTCCACATCTCTACACCAGCAGCCTCAGCTCACACATTCATTCTATTCACTGTACTTCGGCTGTTTTTTCCATCTTCAGATGTATACCATAATTCCTCCTGCTTCAAGCCTTTTGCCACTTTATTCCTCCATGAGAAATTCTCCTATCTGCCCTTCCCTCTTTCTAACTAGCCAATGCCTACTTGCTCCTCAAGGAGGTCTTTTGGGACAGCTTCTGACTTCAGTGTAAGTGAAATTTCTTGGTTATATGCCCATATAGCCTCCAGAACACTTATTACAGTTTATAATTATGTATTCATGGAGAGATCACAGGAATAATGTCAATTTCCCCTCACTGTCCTCTGAGCAGCAGGAAAGCTGAGTCTTTACCTGGCTTGCTTACCATCAGATCACAGTGCTTGAACAGAAAGAGTTAGTCGATAAGTATTTGTGAATGCATCAATAAATGTTTGATTTTATCTTCTGACTACTTCATGCATGTACATATATATGCATGCATACACACGTTTTCTAATTTAGAATAATTATGCAATGTTACCTATGAGGCTGCCTATGCATTGTTTTTTTTTTAGTTTTAGCACCCCCCCCCAAACATGGGGCTCAAACTCATGACCCCAAGAGTCACATGGTCTACTGACTCAGACAGCCAGGTGCCCCCTTAAGTATTTTTACGCATATTTTAAATAGCAGGTGACTCATTAACTTGGATGTTATGGAAATATACTGGGATTCTCATCATTCTAAACTCAAGTAGTTTGTTTCTTTAATCAAATGCACAGTACGGTCCACAATAACAGTTAAATCTAATGCTGATAGGGGATTTGCTGGACTTTTGTCTACGTGAAAATGACTTTATACTCCTGGCTAAAACATGAACTAATATTTATCACTGAAAGCATTCAAAGCAACAAGACCCTTTTGAATTCCAGGAATCAATGAAAATGTCAATTACTGCTAGATGGACAGGCAGAAAAGAAGACAATTTTGTCTGTTCTACTATTGTCCTGCAAGACTTATGCTTCTGTTCCATTTTAGTAAAATTCAATTTACTTTTTCAATTTGTCTCCAGCCAAGCTTCCTTCTGTCAGCTATGCAGACATTTCAGGGCTGGCCACATAGAGTACCAGAAGAAGGACAACTAGAATGAAATTACCTGTGCATTTGCGATCTGTATCTTCTTTCTTTGACCCACTAATCGTCAACTTGCAGTTGAAGTTTTCCTCCCAGTATTCAGCAAACCATACATTTCTTCTGTTGTTTTCAAGTGTGCGGGATGTAAAATAGGCATCAAACCCTAAACAGAGTTAAATGAAAAGGTCATTGCTTGTGGGACACTGCTAGGTTGTTTAGAAATAAAAATACCAGTGATGGTTTTTCTTTGTTTTAGTAGACTGGGTACTCTTTCGTATCAAAAAAAAAAAAAAGTTGATAATGATTCCAGTGCTAACCTATGGCTAAATCCCTATTTCAACCTGTCAGGCAGAGATGTGACCTACCAATTACAAAGTCGCAATGACCTTAGAGATGACAGGATGATCCTGATATGACTTGCATCTCCAGTGATGCTAGACCAAGGACAAAATGTCTTCTTCCTCCTTATCAAGATAATTGATAATTTTGGTGCTTATTATGGATAAGATTCTGTGCTTCACACAGATTCTTTTATTCACCTCAATAATCAATACAGCAACTACTATCATTCCCACTTTGCCAATGAGGAAACAGAGGCTCAGATGAAATAGAAGCATGTCCAAAGTCAACCATTAGGACATGCTGTATCTGGGACTATGTGAGCTACTGACCTGTGAATATCATTTAACACCTCCCTTTCATTTAATAACACTCCATTGTGTCACTGATATTTTAATCAAAAGGGAAGTTTCTGAAAAGGCCACAAGTAAATGGGACTCTTAACATGAAGCTCAGTGCTGCTCACTGAGTGCAGTGGTATGTGTGAGGAACAAAAACTCAAGAGGCCAGGTTTCCAGGAGATCTCTTGCTACTTCTTTAGGAGTACAGCCTCAAATGTGCCAACAAAGCCACAAGGTCTTAGGAGAATCAGATAGGATTCAATAACACAAGGCAGGGTTGGGGGCCAGCTCCACTCATTTCCTAAGTCAAGAGAACATGAGCAAATGCACACTTGCTTCATCTTCCTTTTCTCTCTGCAGAAATGGAGAGGACCCAGACTCCTTTCTTCACAGTACCTTGTTTGGGATGGTGAGAAGACTTTGGAAACTTACAAGAGTTCAGGGTTAATAGCCACAGGAGAGGAACTTATTTTCACATTATTTAAATTAGTCACTTTTCTCTTCATTTTAGGGCCATTAAAAAACAAAACAAAACAAAACTCCAGACTCTAAATTCCATGAGAGGAGCATTATCAGGTTACCTGTATTCATTAGTGAATGGCCAACAACAAATTCATGGCCTGACATTTAGGAAACCTACTCTAAATGGAAAACCTCAAATAAGTAAAAGAGACAGAGTAAAAAGGAAAAAAAACAAAACAAAACAAAACAACATAAAGCACAACAGAACATACGACATTTTAGGGAAAACAGAAAGAGTATTTGGCATCTCTTAGGTCATTTTCCAAGCTCTTGTCAGTACATGCTGGACAACTGTCCTTTTATCCCACTACCTTAAATGATTTGGAAGTAATCTGACTCGAATATGTGATCCCATTCCGATATCAATACTGATCAAGTCACCTAGCTGGAAGTCCTCCAACCTCAATGTTCTCCCACAGCCCTGCCTCCAGATGATTATTAAATAGAACAACACAATATTCCTCAACAAAGGGAAATCTCTGGGGGAAATACATATAAGTCCCTGATGTTTCCCAGAACACTAAATATATGCACTCTGTTGTATATACATACA
Organism: Spilogale gracilis; assembly: GCA_004023965.1. NCBI lineage: Eukaryota > Metazoa > Chordata > Mammalia > Carnivora > Mephitidae > Spilogale > Spilogale gracilis. The sequence continues at coordinate 4,897 of PITA01018301.1, forward strand.
CACATACATACACGCTGACTGGTAACCAGCTTTCACTTCTTTCATCATTTTGCCCCATGTCCCCCCCTCCGCCCAGCCCCCTCAAAAAACCCAATTAATCAATAGTGGTAGATCATAACAATGACCCCTGATTAGACCCTGCTTCCAGGGCTTCATACCCAAATTCATGTCACCTTTTTTGCACTGTGCCCTTTCCCATGGGACACAGACAGTATGATGCAGGCAGAGGCTGGGAAGCCCAGGCCTTATCATGGTTTGTTTTTGCGAATTTCTCTTTCTTGGAATCCAGCTGCCATGCTCTGAGATATTAGACAGGAGGTCATGTGGAAAAAGCCCAGCCCATTTCAGTAAAACTTTTTGGGGACTGCAGCCCTCCAGCAGACCTCGGTAGAAGAACCACTCAGCTGAAACCAGCTCCAGTTGCACAATGGTGGTTGTTCATTAAGCCAGTAACACTGGAGGTAGTTTTTTAAGTAGCCGGACAATGGAAACACTTCTTTGTTATCATAGCAGCATAAGCCTCTCGCTGTGCAACACCCAAGCAACACACCCTTCAGGAAAAAACACCCTGGACAGAACATATCCAAGTTTCAGAAGTAAACTCTTCTGCTACATACCACACGTCTGAATCCCAAACTAGCCTCAGAATAGGAACTACTAAAATGGCTCAGATTAAAGTAAGGATATATTTATGCCCCAGCTCAGGGAAAAAAGAAAAATACTTGAAAGGAATCCCCATCACTGAAAATGTCTATCGCTTCAAAATGCTTCTCTCCATCCTGTGTCTGCTGGAAATGCAAAAGCCTATTGAGGAAGGAAGAACTAGTACTGTGACTAACATTCAGGTAGGTGACCGTGGAACATTTAAAAGAGAAGAAAAAGAAAGGAAAGCAGTAGTCAGCACTTCCTTCTGATCTGAACGAGAACAAACAGACCTCGGGAAAGAAAAGTGTCTGTATGCACGACAGCACAACACAGAAAAGCAGCAGAAACCCTGAACCACAACCCCTTTCCTTTTTACTCACATATATAGCCAGTGCTTAGCTTCTTCCTCTTCCTCCTCCACAACGCAGACTGAGGAGGTCTCGAGTGAGGCTAAATACACTGCCTGTTTAACAAGCCTCAGGTGATGCTCATGTTGTCTATGCTTTAAGAAGCAGGGCTCCAGGCCAAATCCTGCATTTTAACTAGTCCCACATGATCCTTATACTGCCCACACTTGGAGGAGCAGGATTCTAGAACAATCCTGAACTTCCGCAGGTAGGACATGAGCAGTTCCAGCTTAATTTGTAACATCTCAGTATTTTCACCCTCTCGGCCTCAATTTATGCCTGGTTTAGATGAGAGGGTCTTTGCTTTATTTCTGCAGTTGAGACATTTGCTCAGTAGGCAACTCAGGATGGCAAGAGCTTTGCCTTACCATCCCTATTGCCTGCAGATGGCCTGGGAAGATAGAACATGCTGTATGACTTGCCGGTGAACCTTCCCTCTGTGCTCTGTCTATATATCCCTGAGCATTGCTTCTCTGGGCTCCTTTGCAGTCTCCAGAACTCTTCCTGAACTTATGCCCTGTCACCACTGTGGGCTCTCCAGCCTGGCATTTCAATCTAGCTGCTGTGTCTTAGTGTTTCTGGAAAGGTAACCTGAAATAGCCCTATGTCTTCACTACCTCCTCTGAGGGTCCTATGGGCTCAGAAGGGAAAACTCAAAGCTCTCAGTCAAGTAGCAATGTAGCATATATTTGCTTTTGAGTGGTATCCTGAAGACCTCAACAGTTTGGCTTTTTCGGTAGGGAAGCCACCTAGTGTAGAGTGAATATATACATCAGAGACACGCTGTGTGGGTCTGACTCTAACATTCTGATTTTTCTACCCATATAAACTTGAGCAGATGACTCAGCTATTTTGTGTCTCAGTTTCCTTACCTGGAGAAGGGGGTTACTACTAGTATTTACCTTAGTATTGTTAAAAGGATTAAATGAGCCATTATTTGTAAAGTACTCAGCATTGTGCCTGATGAAGTAAAATACAGACTGTTGGTTATAAAATAACCATGGTCATCCATTAAATATTTCTTGAGCACTTTACCCTGTGACAGGCACTATTCTACGCTCACTAATCTTGGGTTAAAACAGATGGCCCCTCATCAGATTGATAGCTAGCCTGGTACGGAAGATAGATTTTGGCAAGTACCATTAAATAAATATAAAATTACAACTGTGATGATTTCTACGAAGGAAAGGCACATAGTGTTTGGGGAGCACACATACATGCAGAGAGAGAACTGTTCTGGAGTCCCAAAGAGGGCTTCCTGGAGGGAGTAAACACAGATGAGAAAAGGCAAAAAAACAGGTTTTAACTGGAAGTGGGGGAAGCAGAGACTGGACATTTATTCAGATGGAGCAGTATATGCTTTGTCTCAAGAATATTGAAGTCATTTAGCATCACAAAATCTCCCAGGCCAACCAGGCCTTAAGATCAACAAATATAAATGAAACATCTCCTATATATATATGCAATCTAGAATTGCTACTAAAGTTCTAATAAACCAATGGCATAAGCATTAATGAATGAATAAATATATGAATAAGCTATTCTTGGGAGTGGATGTCAAAATCTTTGTCAGATTTCAACTTGGTCAGACATAAAAATTGCACTGATAATTACAGTTACAAAACTAATAAGCATTTCATGTTCATTTTCTCAATGACGGTCACATAAATCCTAAGACATAGGTAATAATCATATCAGCATTTTGAGGTAGAAAATAAAGCTCAGAGAAATTGGAACCCAAGTCACTCTGCTTCTAGACCCTAGTTTTTGATGTCCATACACAGAGTGGTGTTTCACATATTTTGGTGGGAATCACAATCATCTGGAGAGCTGATGAAGAAAATAGCAGGTCAGCCCTGGTTTTTTTTTTTTTCCCTCAGGTTCCTCAGGAGATTCTCATGTTGCAAAGATTAAGAACCATGGATATGGTGCATTGCTGGGGTCCACTTACCATGCTACCTCTTCACCCTCTCTAATAAATGCCCTATCACCAAGCTACTGCATCAAACAGCAGTTCTGCTAGACAACTGGATAGTTCAACAGGTAGAAGAACAAAGCTATTCTATGATCAGGTTCTGTAATGCGTAAGCCAATCCAAACGGTAAAACCGGCAGCCTGCACTCATCAAGCTGGGGGAAAAACCAGTTTCAGAAAACAGAACTCCCCTCAGGCAATTCAAGGAATCAGAAGCCCAGAGGCCAATAGCTATTATTCAATCAAGTGAATCTTGCTGATTTACCTCAGTTGAGTCCAATTTCTTTCAGGACCTACCAGTTTGTTTATTTCACTTTAGCAGGGCCATGGCAAGAGATAAATTCTCAGGTTCCCTCCTTTTCATCTGTATAAAATGAAGCTGTCCAGGAAATATTCAAGTTTTTAAAAGAGACCTTGTTGTAACCATCTGTTCACAATGCCTTGGAATGTTTTTGGTTGCCTTTGGGTTAGGCACACATCATAACTCACTTTATTAATAGATAAGGGGGTTCTGCTATGAGGTGGTCCAAAGCTTTCCCTCTGGCTCTAGGCACTAAACCAACATTCTTGGTCTGTCATTACATTTTCTGTAGCCTAGTGATTTTACTTTTTTAAGTAAGTTCCACACCCAGTGTGGAGCCCAATGTGGTGCCTGAACTCATGACCCCAGGATCAAGACCTGAGTCTAGATCAAGAATTAGATGCCCAACTGAGTAACCCAAGAGCCCCAACCTTTTTTTTTTTTTTAAGGAATAGGGTATTTAATACAAGATGTGCAATCACCAAGTTGCAACAGAATCAGGGACAGAAGCAGAAAGTGTAATGACTCTAATCTAATAATAAATGTATATAGGAGTATACGTGTGCATTCCAGTGAATTGAGACTTTATTCCTATTCTTATAGGAGCTCAGAAGAAAAGTGATCTGGACATGTATGCTTTAATATTGGTCAAATTATTAGAGTTTTAAAATTTAACCCAAGGCACAAAGACCGGGGTTTCAGCTCACAGAAAACAAAATAAGAATTATGTTAAAGGAGAAAGATCATTCTTGTATGTAAAGCAGATGAAATTCTTTTTTTTTTTTAAAGATTTTTTTAATTTATTTAACAGAGAGAAACACAGCCAGAGAGGGAACATAAGCAGGGGGAGTGAGAGAGGGAGAAGCAGGCTTCCCGCCAAGCAGGGAGCCCGGTGCAAGGCTCGATCCCAGGACTCCGGGATCATGACCTGAGCTGAAGGCAGATGCTTAACGACTATGCCACCCAGATGCCCCATGATGAAATTATTAGTATTAAATTATTCCTTTTGTCAAACAGATTATTTTAATTTCAGAATTAATCTCAGGTGATTCTAAGGCAAATATCTCACTGGGTACATGTTGAACAAAATTCGTATAACCTTGGAAGTAAACTTAAAACAACATGGAAATAGCAGTTTTGGCTGGCATTACGACTACATTTATATGGTTCTTTTCTCTTTAACTGGAGTGCTGCCCTCAAATGCCCCCTAAAATTTGTGGCTAACAGTGTGCAAATCAATAAACACATAATTCATCCAGGGCAGCTTGTTTAGGGGGCATTTGAGGGCAGCACTCCAGTCAAAGAGAAAAGAACCATATAAATGTAGTCATAATGCCATCTGAGGGGGAAGACACTCTCATAAATGTGTGGCATGAAAGGAAAGCTATCAGTGTCAAGAGGGGGTTAGAGGACACAGCTGCCTGTTCAACCAGGGTGAAGAGATATTGCCAGATACTAATAGGGCTCCACACAGCTTGGGAGGGTGACCAGTAAGTAGCCCTGATTGCTGCTTTAACCACACAAGTCATGCATTATGGGGAAGAACATCACTATCAGCCTAAATGGCAGGGAGCAACCGAGGCTTCCTTCTACCAGCTCATAGAGGAGAGGTCCTTAGCTCTCCCTGAGCCACCTATGTTCTACATTCGACTCAGGAAAGATGGCTAATGATGTAGAAATACACAGGTTCTGGCACATCATAGGGATGTGATACTAACAGAACAAATCCATGACTCAATGAATAAAAGGAGAGTGAGAAAATGACAATGAGAAGGAGGGAAGGGGAAAGAGGAAAGAAGAAGAGAAGAAAAGGAGAGGAGAGAGAGAACAAGAGATGAAGGGAAAGATATGAAGGGGGTGGGGAGAGGTGAGAACAGAATAGAGTAAGAATCAGGGAAACTCACACTATCTGCTACCAAGAGGGTAAATCTGAAAAGCAAATTTTGAAAACAAGTCTTTGTATGTTTTAGCCCCTTTTCTATATCTATAACTCATTGTGGGTTAGAATGCAGTCCTCAAAAAGATATGTTCATATTCCAACCCCTTGAACTTGTGAGTGTGGCCTTATTTGAATAGCATTTTGATAGTGGTTAACAAGAAATTATATGGCAAATGGAATTTAGTTAAAGATCTCTGAACAAGATCATCCTGCATTGTCTGTATGGGCACTATATCCTATGACAAGTATCCTTATAGAAGACAAAGGGAACAGGAGCCATGGGGGAGGGCAGGGGTAGATGCAGGCACAGAACTGAGTAGTGGAGGCAAGCCAAGGAACACCTGGAAACACCTGAAGCTGAAAAAGGCAGGAAGCATCCTCTCCCCAACAGCCTTCAGAGGAAGCAGACTCAAACTGACATCTTCATTTCACACTTCTGCACTCCAGAACTGTAAGTCTATGAAGTTCTATTGTTTTTAATCCAGTAAGTGTGTGGTCACTTATAATGGAACCCCCGGTAAACTAATGCACTCATAATAAGTAAAAAAGTCTTATTGGTAGATATTTTTCTACAACTTTGGTCTGAATGACATTTGTTTCTCAGATGTTCCAAACTGATGTCTTGCAGAATGTTTAACCTATGGACTTGTCCTTTCTATTTCTCTCAAGAGTATTTCATTTTATTTTTTTCCCCAACAAATTTTAAAGCTAATTTAAAAATCAGAAGATTCACTTCTAAGTCCTCCAACTTTTTGGCTTCACTTCTAAAGTCAGAGATCCTTTAACACAGACCCCATTCCCAAGTGGCAGCAATTGGGTGCTGAGGAATGGCTATTCCCTTCAACTGAGCCTGTTTTCTCCAGCTCATAGTATTTCCCCACTACCTTGGATGGCTTCAAGCTGGCCTCTTTTAGCATTCATAAGATGCAGGTAGTCATGGCTTACATTGAAGTTTCCACCCCCAAGAAACACATCACCCCTTACTTTAGTGGACACTTTTGCTGCAACATGAGTGGTATACAGTCTCCACTGAATTGAGTATCTCAGGCCCTGAGAATGTACCCATGAGAGCTACTAAGAACAGAGGAAAGTCAGGAAAGAAGTAGGATTTAAAATTAACACAGAGTGCACCTGGGTGGCTCAGTCAGTTAAGCATCCAACTCTTGATTTTGGCTCAGTTCCTGTTTGCAGTGTTGTGAGATCGAGCCCCACCTTGGGCTCCACCCTGGGCATGGAGTCTGCTTAAGATTCTCTCTCTCCCTCTCCCTCCTCCCCATCCTAAAAAAAGAAAAGAAAAAAAAAACTAACACAGAGAAATGTATCCTCATATACACAAACAATAATCACTTAAAAGACAGAGCAAAAGAGAAGACCACAATTGAAAGAGTAACAACAAAGAACACCTACTGAAGAACAGGTATATCTTTCTATGTAATCAGGTCCTTTGCCTTTAAGGAGTTTTGCTTTAATAAATTAACACTTCCCTTATGTCAATTCTCTTGAAGCTAAATCGTACATTTTACATGATTTTAATAAAAATATTAACATCTCCCTCCCCTGCCTAGAGCAAAACAAGTTACCTTCAGAGTTTTATGGGAAAAAATAAAAGAACGAGGAGACTTCTGAAATAAGACTAACAGTACATGAGTGTTTGGGGGTGGAGCTTGGAGGTCAGGATGAGGAGGGCAAACTCCACCAGGTAATATATTGTAACAACAGATTACAAATTCCCTATGATTAAAAAAGGAGTCCTGTCACAAGAATATAAAGATCAATGGACTATTAAAATCCAATATAAAGTCCAGAAAGACTTGATTGCACATGGGAATTTCATATAATAGAGAATAAAGGTAGTGTTTCAAATCGCTAGAAACATCTCACCCTTTTAATAATCATATAAACAAGCAGCAACTTGTTGGATAATTGGTTATTGATCTCACTGGATCCCAGGTCTGAATGTGGCATTGTATTAGCCCACAAAAAAATACGGGAAGCATTACATGGACTTGACCATAGTAACTGAAAGTGCGGTTTCCCATCTCTATAAGAGAATGGATTTTGTACAGTTGCAGAAACCAGAGATCCTCCATACTTGGTGTGATGCCACCTGCTACAGGACACCCATGGTAGGGTCCAGTGGCATGCGGCATACACCCCATACCCTGGGCACATGGCCCTGACTTGCACTTGCACAGTGCTGTGGGAGGTCATGTCCTTGTCTGTCTCTCTCTCATGACTCTCAGCTCTTACCATGAAGAGAGTGCCCAAGTGCTGTAAACATTTATTGAAGTAAATCAAAGTTTGAGACATGTAAATTAGTTTGGTAAGAAAATCATTAGTGATCTAGTGGAGTAAGTTAGGCTCTCAGATGCACCCCCAAATTTGCTGGCCATATCTATTGAGAGTGGTGGAAACCAGCCATTATTTTTGAGAAAACTAGTAAGAATTACTGCAATGGAAATTATCGCACAAAGAACAAAAATCCCATGGGAAGTGTTTATGGCTGAGGTAGAAGGAACAATGTTTGCAATATTATTCCACAAAATGCCTCCAAAGGGCTGTTGCATATTATATAATGCTAGAATGCTTGCTATTTTTCACTCTTTTAAACTGTCTCGGATGCAGTAGGGCATTTTATGTAATCTGAGTACCCTTACATGGGAACAAATATGGGTATGAACAATACATATTAAAATGGTAGTTTTAGCATTAGAATGGTTAAAAGCAAGACTCCTAAACTGGAATTCTCTCTAGTTCAATTCCTAGTTTTGTCACTTGCTAGCTAGATGACCGTGAGCAAACGAACTAACCAGACTAAGTTTTTTCATCTGTAAAATGAGGATAAAATGACGACAATATCTACTCCATAGGCGTGTTAAGAGGTTTCCATGTGAGAATATATGCAGTATTGAGAATAACACATGGCATATACTAAGAGTATAATGTTAGCAAAATTAAAAGAAAATGAACACAGACACACATGTAAAGTGAGAAAAAGAGAGTATAAGAAGAGGAAATTTATAAAACTTTGAACTTGAACACCAGAAACCCTCGATAAAATAGTAATTTATCAAGGTCCTGGCTCCAGAGTCAAATAGACCTGAGTTTGAATCCTAACTTTGCCAACCACCAGCTATTTTATTTAACTTCCCTTATGCTAAGTAATCCATGTTTTATTTTTGAACTGGATATTCGTTTACTTGCTTCCTTCTCCATTCATTTACACATGCATATATTCATTCATTCTTTCATTTATTCCGGAAAAAACTTAAAGTGGTATCTTTGTTTCACCTATTAAATGAGTACCGTTATACCTACCTTAGAGATGGGTGGAAAGATTTAAAATATGAAGGATAAACCAGCTAATATCCTACAGTTGCACAGTACCTGGAGGTTCCTTCTTGTGGTTATTGTAAGCAGTTTTAGTAGCATCTCCAGACACTATAAAGCAAACAACCACCTTCCCTCTGAGAAAGCCCCTCCTTGATTTCCTATGCCATGTGCAGCATCTGTGAGCTTAACAGTTAGAATAGATGTTAGCTTTGCAGCAACTTGGGATGCATAACGTCAGTAGACAAGAAAGATACAAGGCCATCCCTCAAGTGAGTGCTCTAGGAGGTGATATTTGAAGAAACCAACTTTCTGAAGGCCATTGGGTGTGGTGGAAAGTTTCTGCTCTTCTTTCTTCTACTCCACCTTCATAATGATGCTCAGCTTAACACCCTGTGTTAATTGGTTAAATGTTCTACACGGAGCATTGGTCAAGGGCCAAACTCAATTATCACTCACATAGGTTATAGCATTAACTTGGCCTTGGATTTCTTATTGTCATACCCGTCATTTCTTAACCTCCTCCTCTCTGGCCTCCCTCATCTTTCCCTTCATCTGTCCATACTATATTATTTTCTATTTCCATGTCTTTCTTTTCTTTCCAGTTAACAATGAACCTACAAATCGTGCTGCTAAATTTGTGCAATCTTGGCTGTGACACATATTAGTGATATGTCAAAAGTCACTTAAAAAGGTGCAAACTCTGATTTAGCAATTTTACATCATGGCATTTACCTAATGAAGTAAGTATATGCATTTTTTAGAAAAGATGAATGAAGTACTGGGTGATATTAAGAAATCATTAATTTTATCAAAAGTGATAATGGCATGATGATTATATAAATAGGTTCTTACCAGTTAGAAATACATTCTGAAATAGTTTAGGTGAGAAGTACTAAAGTCTGGGACTTGATCTGAAATGTCCCTTCACCATAAAAGCTCAGAGTGAGTATTTAAAACATGGAAAAACACATGGTGCTTTTGCTCACATTTTCATAAAGGAGATATGGTTTATGGTAGGGACTGTCTTTATAGAAACTAAGGAGAGTAGGGTGTGTTGCAAACATTGTTTGTTGATTGCTCAGTGTCTGTGGCTTAATATTGTTGTTTGCATCATAAAGACTTTTTCTTTTCTTCTGTAGGACTCAAAAGAGTTGAGAATTCTCTGTGATTTCCTACTAGGCTATCAGGAGGCTTCCTTGTGGGAGAGAAATACAAGGATGAAAGGGATCATATCCTATATTCCATAGAGCAAACATACTGCTATTGCCCTCTTGCTGTCATCAGGGTTGAAAATCTACCATATGATTAGTAGATTCCAGGGAAGTTCCTTCATCTTTTTTTTAAAAAAACATGCCTTTAAGAATCCACTTTCAGGACCCATTTCAGCTTCTATTACTTTCTCAACAGCCAGGAAGGACCACGACAGTAAGTTCCCAGACAGACTATTGGCCCAATTAACTAGCTGGAGAAGATCATGATAAATCCAAAATAATCACTGAGGATCTTCCAGGGAATTCCCCAACTGAGATTTGCCTTTAGATAAAAGAGGAATACTTTCCAAGACCTAATGCATATCCCTAGGGCTATGTTATAGTGGCCCACAAATACTCATATGTGTACAGTTCCTCTCTCGAGGTATTTGCAGAATATCTATGTCTGCAACAGTAGTTCTTAACCCTGGCTACACACCGGAATCAGGTATGAGACTTGAGCACACACATACACACACACACACACACACACACACACACACAGGCATACGCATACCCTTAGGCCTATACTCCAGGTCAGACCAGCTACATCAGTGCTTCTGTTGGTGGGCTTAGGCATTAGCATTTCAACTTGTCAGGTTATTCTGCTATGCAGTCTGGAATACTGCTTAGAATGTTACGTGATTTTGTCACTCATATGTACATTTTACACACCATTCTAGAACAGTTCTCCAAGGGACACCAGAAACACAGAGGATGGGGTCTCTTAACTTGAATGTAGTTATTATTGATGTATATATATACATATATATATGTATATACATATATATATATATATCATGATGACTCAGATAGTATCACTTGCTCAAATGTCTCTTAAAACACCAAAAAAAGATTGAGTATCTTGCCATAACTGACTGCATCTCAGTGTCATTTTTTTAAAATTGTTATACATTATATGAAAGCTTCCCAAAATTTTAATTAATAAACTCTGCCATATAGAGGGTATACATATATTTATTCAAACTTGATATCATCCTACCATAGTAAATTTCATAGTGAATTTCATGACTTTTCAGTAGAAATGTTTAATTTTTAAGCTCATAATATGATTACATTTGTGTGTGCCTATAGTTTTCCAACAATCGCAACATTACAAGTAAGGAATTTAACCCATAGTAGGTATTGAACTTTAACTACTGGAACTTACCCATTTTTATAGCCACAAGAGAGTGAAACCCAGACAAACTAACAGAGAATTATTCTACACTGTGGAAGCTTCACGTTTTATTTTTAATAACGGTACAAAACCATGTTGCCTGGTTACCATCTTCATTTTGTACCCTAATCTAAAAATGTCTCAGCAGCCAGAAGTTTTCACTGAGCTCAATACCTAAACTTATATAATCAAATATCTATCACAACCCCAAAGTAATTTTACCAAAATGATATTTCATTTTCTTCCTAATCACAGATTCAGCCACTGCCTAAAGATTGGGTAAAATTGATAACAACAACAACATTTTGAAGGATATACTTTCCTTATGCAGATCTGAGAGGAAGAAGAAAACAGTAAGGAAACAAAAGCCCTTAAAAAACAATACTAGTATCACAAATGATTGACCATGTACTATTTTCAATTCCCATGGAAATATAAATCAAGAGAAAAAAAATTGGAGACTCTGAAAATCTTAAATTTATTTTTAAAACAGCACCTAATAATTGCATGAAAAACATTTCTTCTTGAAGTATCTTCAAATTTGAGTAGAACTGTCTAACATCCTGGATTTTTTTTATCCCTACACCAATAATTCTAAAGCATGTTATTTTGATGCATATTATTTCTCTGTGTATTACTTGGCATATTAATGAAGACATCATACTTTCAGAAATGTAAAAACCAGCTGAAATAAATGCCCCTAATGTCTTCATGTAAGAATCAAGCTCAAGAAACAAATTCAGATTATTTAATTCTTTTACCACCCACGTTACTAAGCTATTTTTGGGGTGAAGACACTGCATCAGGTGCTGTAACAGGCAAGGTTATCTGTTCCAAACTCTTCTTTCACTTGGGCAACTATATCCTATTTTCTAGGAATCCACTTACATTTATATGTTTGTACTAGGTGTGACTGACTGAGTTAGGGGTAAGCACCTAACCTAATCTGTGTCAATCAAATTCCTGTCCTTGGGAGTCTGAAATTGGAAGTGATGAAATTTCCTGAATCCACCCAAATCGTAGAGACATAAACTTAGGAGTTGCTGACAGCAGTCATGAAGACAGGGAAGTAGAAGAAGTCAGTTTTCATTGGGAGCAAGGAATGTGTCAATCAGAGGCCAAGAGAGAAGACACATGGAGGGGAAAAAAGAAATGTTTTGCATTTTCTACAAGAATCAAGTACCTGGTTCCAATTTTCTCTAAGATTTAGACATGTTCCTTGCCTTTGGCTTCTATAACATACCTTTTCAACTTTATAATAAGTTATCCCCCCTCCTTTGTGCTTGGGTAATTCCCAATGGGCGTCCACCATTGATTGGTTACTCTAAGGGTTATAACTAATAGTGATATGGGGATATGTCAGATCTGGATATTGTTCTCAAGGAAATTGCTAAGTAGGATACACACAAATAATTGTTTTAGAAAAGAGTTTTAGAAGTTATAGAGATGACAAAATAGGCATTTTCACAGGCAGAAGCAAACTTTCCTGGCTCTGAATTAAGGCAGATCAGACAAAAAAGTTCTTCAGAGCAGTGATAATCAATGCTTTTGAAAATGTTTACAATGATGACCAATACTATTTTTTTATATAGATAATCAACGTTACAGGAGTACAAATTCAATTTTATGCCATTTGGTTCAGACAGAAGAAATTCTTGTTTTTCCTCTCAATGTGGAATACCTCATAGGGGAACTCCATGCTCTGTGTATTTCGCATAAGCAATGGGATGAACTGGATATTCAAACCATATAGCAACATAGTAAATATGGTCTTGCCCTCGACATGGTATTTCCAACAATAAAATACAGTTGGCATTATTTGCACCATAGACCTACTGATAGCATTCTCTTTAGAGCAGGCAGCACAGAGTACCAGAGAAGAATTTGTGGCAGTAACTGGTAGGGCCTGTGACAGCACCTAGGTCACTGACATTATCCAAAGAAATGCAGTCCCATTTCATTCACCAGGGTCTGCTTCCTTGTTATCCAAATTTCAAGGGTCTTAGATGAAAAGGAAAAAAAAAAAACACATGACAGAGCAATTAATCACAGCAAAAATAAATTGATTAAAGCAAGAGGCACCATGGTAGGGAGATTATGAAAATATAATACACAATCACTATCTCCAAGACACTTTCAGTTTCGGGGGGTAGATAGGAAAATACAAATAATAACAGTAACAGTAAAACTGACTAATGTTTATTGAAACAAAACCAAATAATTATACTAGGCTAAGGGTGTTAAATGCATTAATTCAATCTTCTGAAACATCCTTTGAGTTAGCCATCATTATTATCCTTATTTGGTGACTGAATGAACTGAAACTTACATAGTATAAATAACTTGCCCAAAGGCTTATAGTTAATAAGTGGAACCTGAACACAGTCTGCCTGATTCCAAAAGTTAAGCTCTTAACCACAATGTAAAAAGAAATAAGAGAACAAAGCCATATAAAAATTTCAAAGGTACTCTATAAATGTTACAGGAATTCAGGAGATGAAAGGGAACAGCACGCTGTAGTTACATGCATTTATTCCATGGCAGAGCTGTGAACTGAATTTAGCCTTGAAAATGCAGGGTTCATATATACAGGAAGAACCAAGTAAAAGAGAAGATGATAGCAAGAATAAAGAGGTGATGTGGTTGTATCATATATGTTTCTGGGTGTTAGCTGGATGGATTTGACTACAATGATTTATTCAGGGAAGAACCTTATGTAAAGTTATGATGGAACTAGGCTGTATTAGAAGTTTGCATATTATCTCATGGGCACTGTGAACTCACTGAAGGTCAGTTCTTAAGAATGCATACTATGATAATGGAGGGACTTGAAGAAGAATACACTAGCAAGACCAGAAGTAAGGTTCACATATGCAGACTGACACTTTGATAGAGGCATTAATCTGTGTGGTCAAATATAATTCTTTCAACATCCTGAAATATAGAAACTGCCATGTCAACACTTGCTTATCAGGCAAAACACCTCTTTCAAGGTCACCAAGTAGAAAAATTAGACATAATATTTTAATCTCATCTGTTTAAGACCCAGACTCTTAAAAATTCAATATCAAACACTCTAAGCAAAGAGACTTTGTAAAGCTATAATAAAAGTAATAACAACTAACATTATTGAGCACTTACTATTTCTAGATTCTAACTTATTTACATTAAATAAGCTATTTAAACCTTCCAATAGTCCTGAGATAGGTACTTTATTATCTCAACTTTTCACATGAGAAAAGTGAAGCAGACATAGCATGGGGACATTTGCCCAAAGAGATGGAAAAAGTCTTTCTGTCATTACTGAGGGAGATGAGATTGCATCCAGATATTCTGGCTCTATAGTCTATGCTCAACTTTCTATTTAGAACCTCTCAATTACAATACCAGGTGACTAAGAAATAATACACATGCCAACTAGAGTAGAACGTTTTACAAGGACAGATTGAAAATAAGGACCTTGATGTAGAAAAAAAAGAAATCTAGAGTTTGGGTGGGGTAATTGATGGAATAATTTTGTTTTGTTTTCTTTTTCTTTTTAAATAGAAAGATGGTGTGACTTCCCAACCACTGAACTTTAGGTGATGGTTGAACCATGAAGGAAATGGAAAATGCTCTCAAGTATAAAGCTATAGATTCAAAAGTCAAAAAAATGCATGTGATACTTGGAACTAAGAGAAAGGATAAATCAAAAGAAGGAGGAGGAGAGACAAGAAAAAGAAAACATATAAAGGAGAAAGGCTCATGAAGAGATGACTCATGAGAAATACCCATATTTAAAGAGAAACAAAGACATCATCAGTGGAAATGATAGGGGGATTGTTAGAGAAATAGAAGGAAGCCGCAGGATATTTGTAAAAGTCCACAGCTCCTTAAGATCTAGGATTGGCTTTATTGGCATATGCTCCTCAGAACTCCTCATATGAGTGAATTGCATTTATACAGGACTTCAGCTATAGAAGGGCCTCATGCTTTGGTTTCATGCTCTCATGTCACCATTCTGGAACTATTAATTTTGAACAAGGGCCTTCACATTTTTATTTTGCACCTGGTCTCACAAAATAATATAGCCAATACTAGAAAGATCTCAGGGGTCATCTTTTCCAATTCCCCATTTAATGATACTATTTCCTTTCAAATTTTCCCAACCATACACAATCAAATTTCTCTGTAAATTATCCAGTCACGAGGAACATGGGGAGAGCCTGTTCCCTTCTCAGATAGATAAGAAGAAAACAAAGTGTTAGTATAATCGTGCTGCCATTTTATATCTAACTTCCATGATTTACTAGATTTCAAATGTTTTGGCCAATAAACCCCAGAAATTCTCCACTGCCAATTGTCAAGAATGTGGTTAGCACATGGTAGGCACTTAGTAACTGCTAATGAATTAAAGTGATTCTAAATCACATACTCTAGATGGTTGTTCACTTTCAAAAAAATACTAAAAGGCACTTATGGGCCAATTTAAGATTTCTCAATATGTCATTTAAAATTGATATTAATCAGGGTGCCTGGGTGGCTCAGTTGGTTAAGCAACCACCTTCGGCTCAGGTCATGATCCCAGGGACCCGGGATCAAGCTCCGCATCAGTCCCTGCTTGGTGGGAAGCCTGCTTCTCCCTCTCTCACTCCCCCTGCTTGTGTTCCCTCTCCAGCTGTATTCCTCTCTGTCAAATAAATAAATAAAATCTTAAATAAATAAATAAATAAATAAATAAATAAATAAATAAAATTGATATTAATCCCCACATGACAATTCTGAAAAATTTTAGAAAGCAATGGTCATATTTACACAGAATCTTCTCCCTTTTTTTCAACCTTCCCTAACATTTAGGAGAATTTCTTTATCACCTAGGTCAATTGTAACTTGGAATATACCCAATGTTGCAGATCTTTTGGGTCACTTTAAAGCAGGGTTCCTAAACCTTGGCCCCAGTTAACATTGTTGGCCCGGCAATTCTTTGTTGCGTGACTGTCCTGCGCATTATAGGATATTGAGCAGCATCTCTGATTTCTATCCACTAAAAGCAGTATGATACTCCCTACCGCAAACTGTGACAAACCAGTGTCTCTAGAAACTGTCAAATGTCTAGGGAGGGGCAAAATCACCTTTAGTGAAAACCACTGGTTTAAAGTATATTAACTCCACACAATGGCTTTAACTGGATGTGTGGCATTAGTTTCAGTTAATTGCAGGGCTTTCTTAGTGTGTAGTGTATGGTACAGTTATATATTTACTTGTTTGTTTATTGAGAGTGGCCACATGCAGGTGCCTGAACCTGGTTGGGGGTGGGCACAGGGAGAGAGAGTGAATCTTAGGCTGGTTCCACACTCAGGGCAGAGCCCATTGCAGGGCTCCATTTCACAACCCTGGGATCACGATCTGAACCGAAACCAAGAATTGGATGCTCAATTGACTGAGCCACTCAGGTACCCCATTTATGTTATTTTCTAATATTATGGAAATATACCCTCATTGGAAATAGAGAATAATTTCATTATGCTTGGAAATAGAGAATAATTTCATTATAGTAAACTTCTCTGGGGAATGAGCCTTAGTTTCTTCTTTATAATTTTTTTTTGTGCTTTAGTTATGTCTTTGCACTTTCCATACTCTTTAAATTCTTAACAGTTAGAAAGAATGCTTTTTACGAACAGAGAAAAATGGTGTTTTCATTTTGAAATCCGATTAGGAACATGTGGGTAGTAAGGAAATGGAGCCTGTGGGTATGGACGCATTTAAAAAGGATTCATAAGACAGACTTTCCCCACTTTGTTTCCCAAGAACCCATATCCTACAGTTTAAGGGAAAAGGTAGTAATAATGGAGTCCATGAAGTTTTACTTTATGACACAAAACTATTTTATAAAGACACAGGAAAAATAGGCTAATCAAGCAAGTCAGGATAGTACTTTAGAAAGAAAAAGTAGCCACACCTAAGCACAGTTGCTCCTGAGGAAGAGGAAAAACGGTGCTGTTGGCATCAGATGACATGTACAAGAAGGGCTTGAGAGTTTCTTGAGAAATAGGCCACCAATTCACCAAACTGAATTCTTTTCATATATTCACATACTCACACTTTTAAAACATGCTTCTTAACTATTTTTTAAAAGATTTTATTTATCTATTTGACAGAGAGAGAGAGAAGAGAGAGAGATCACCAATAGGCAGAGAGGCAGGCAGCAAAAGAGGGGGAAGCAGGCTCCCCGTTGAGCAGAGAGCTTGATGTGGGCCTTGCCCCCAGGACCCTGAGATCATGACCTGAGCCGAAGGCAGAGGCTTTAACCCACTGTGCCACCCAGGCGCCTTCTTAACTAATTTTTATCTTGATGATATGAATAGAGATATACTGATAGATAGATAGACCATGAGACATTAGTCTTGGACTTCCCAAAACTTCATGTAGGCATTCATACCAAAACAATAGCAATAAATGTAATAAAATATAGATAATCAGAAAATCTCCAATACGTTAATTCATAATGCAAAAGATGAGAATTTTTTTAAATTGATGGCAGATTAAGTGGTGAGTATTTAATAGCTGTCTCTTTTATTTTGTAGCATTTTTTAAAATAAAATAAAGACATCTCTTCTCAGATTTATCAATTTTATTTTGTGTTATTGTACTTTTTTTCCACTACAGCTTCTAATAAAAAGGTGGTGTGTGTGTGTGTGTGTGTGCGTGTGTGCACGCGCATGTGTATATATACATATTCACAACAACAGAATTTTATTCAGCCATAAAAATAATGAAATCTTGCCATCTGCAATGACATGGATGGACCTAGAGGGTATAATGCTAAGTGAAATAAGTTGGTCAGAGAAAGAAATACTGTATGAATTCATATGTGGAATTTAAGAAACAAAACAAATGAGCAAAGGGAAAGAGAGAGAAAGACAAATCAAGAGAAAGACTCTTAACTATAGAGAACAAACTGAGTGGGGGGAAAAGGCTAGGGGATGGATTAAACAGGTGTTGTTGATTAGGGAGTACGCTTTGTTCTGATGAGCAACTAGTAATGTAGGGAAGTGTTAAATCACTACATTGTATACCTAAAACTAATATAATAGTGTATGTTAAGTAATTGGAATTAAAATAAAAACTTAAAAAGCCCCCCCAAAAAGTTTTATTGAACTACAAATAAATAAATGAATGTATTAAATCCAATATGGGTTATAAGGATTTTTTTTAAAGTTTTGTTGTTTTGTTTTGTTAAAGATTTTATTTATTTATCTGACAAAGAGAAACACAGCGAGAGAGGGAACACAAGCAAGGGGAGTGTGAGAGGGAGAAGCAGGCTTCCCGCTGAGCAGGCAGCCTGATGTGGGGCTTGATCCCCGGTCTCCGGGATCATGACCTGAGCCGAAGGCAGTCACTCAACCAACTGAGCCACCCAGGTGCCCCTGGGTTATAAGGATTTTTAAGAAGGCTATTACTGGGAAAGTTTTCATTTTATCACCCAATAACTCCTGAAGTTACTTGGGTCTCATTAATATCTTAAATAATTTTGGCCAAGAGAGATCCTCTCAGAGGTAAGAATCATGGTAAAGAAGGAACTGTGATATCATGGGTTTAATTTTTGTTTTCACTGGGTGGAAACATGGGGAGGAGAGACCGTATCTGAAATTGAACTCTATACTAGACAGGAAAGAGAATAAAAGGTAAGTAAGAGAAGTTATGTTAAATTTATCAAGAGAACTAATGTGTACCTTATTTGGTGAATGTGATATAACTCACATGGATGACAGAAAAATAAACGAGGTTGTTTATACATTAAATGGAAGAAGAAGAAAAAAAGAATCATAAAATAGGAACAAAATCTCCAACCAAACTGGGATAGAGAAAGGGGGCATTTTATCATTCTTAATGAGTTCAAATTCAGGTCCAACCAATCGCACTATGAACATTCTGGCAAGACTAAAAGAAGATAGAAATTGATGAAAATTATAAAAATTAAGGTGTTATCAGGTCTCACACTGAAAAAAATGTATATCCTACCTTAGAAAGAGGAGGACAAAGGAAGACAAATTATGGAAAACACAGAATCCACTGTCTGGAAAATCTGTACTTCTATAACAAATGATTGTGAAGATAAGAAAAGAATTTAATGATCAATGAAAAATTGCTAATATGTCCTGGCAGAAACAAGGTGAAATCAAGTCCCTCTTTCAGTGACCAGACTCCATGAGCAGGCAGAACATCTAGAACACTTGACACACCCTCACTGGACAGGCTTTTTCATTACCATCTTTTACAGACCTTGTGAACAAACAAAAGAAATGCTGTTTGAGTCCACCATTTGGCAAAATGTGAATAAGGTAGATTTACAGCTGACTGAAATAAGATTGTTGAACAATGGCTTAAAACAGAGCAGGAAGGCAAGACTGTAGAGAGAAACAGTTTTTGAATCAGATATATCTGGGTTCACATTTAGGTTCTATTTCCTCATTAGCTACATGCTCTTGGGCATGCTATTTAAATTTTTCTAAGCCAGCATTCATTTATCTCTACCAAGGGGGATACCAATGATAACTTAAAAAGAATTTAAGTTAATAATGCTGTGTAACCTCGGAATAAAATGATATATATAAAATATATGCAGAATGTCTAAGCTGAAGAAATGTTACCATCTGATTATTTTTATAACTATCACTACTAGTACTTCTGCTATAATCTAACGGGCGGTATGCTACGAGGACCTCTTCTTGCTGCTGACCTTTTCATGGTTTTAATCAACACCTTGTTGAATGAAGACTTCGTTGTTACATTTACCAAATTCCTACTCAGCCTGAAATGTAGAAGAAAGTTAATAGTGTGACAGGAGATACACAATAGTCTATAAGAAATGAAATGGAATTTAGGGAAGCAAATATGCACACAAAGAAAACCATTTTAATTATGTTATAATTCACATAAATAAAATTACATAACATTTAGTTGCATGGTAAAATGAATAATTATAAAGCAAGTGATCACTTAATCTCAACAACCAGGTTAAAAAAGAACACTGGTAGCACAGAAGCTATCCCCTTTATTGAGACATCCCCTGTCCCTCACAAGATAATCATTATCTTGGTTTTTATGAGAATAAGTTCCATGTTTTTCTTTTTAGTCGTATACCCCACTAAAGAGGACAGAACATCAATTTGAACTTAACATAAATATAATCATGTTGTATATACTTTGGGCTTCACATCTTTTGCTCAACATTTTGTTTCAATACGAACAGTCATTCTTATTGATGAGTTCATTTTCATTGTTGTATAGTTTCCAGGATAGTAATAGATCATAGCATCTTATCCTTTCTATCACTAATGGATAATTAAGTTGCTTCCAAAGTTTGACTCTTGGCAAGAAGTAGGCTATGAATATTTTTGTTCATATCTTGCAGTGCATTTGTGCGCACATGGAAAAGTATTCACAAAAAATATATCAAAGTTACTATTTAAGTTATTTTTCTATTTTCCATTGCCAAGCATGTATAATTTAATTCATGTAAGTCAAATCTGTTCTTTTGACATTTCTGCACATAAAAATATATGTAGAAATAAGATTTGAGAAAATTTAATAGTAGTTTAATGTAGTTTCTATGAATTAAGGTTCAGCAATGTATCTTGACCACAAATAAGTGCTTTTTTATCAATATGTCTAAAACATTCCTTTCAGAAAAATATAAATTATATTAAGATAAATAAAAGTTACATTCTATATGGTCAAATAGAACATGATTTAATTTCCTAAAAATGCATTTTCCTTTATCTTGATGAGAAAGAATTTTTAAGATCCTGTATGGATTTTCTTAAAGGGAGGTTTTAATTTCTTTCTTTAGCCCTAAGGAGATATGTGAGTTCTGAATATTGTTTAGAGGTTTTACAAATGAAATATTTCCCATTTAAAGGCAGTTTACAAAGGAAGGTAAATATTGTCTTTTTTTAAATTATCAATCACATGTACTGTGTATAATCTATTTGTAAGACATTTAGTCTTCATAGCACATTCTTCCAGTTTCTGATGCTTACCAGAGAAAAGAGAGAAGGGAATGGATGGCCAGTAAGAAGTTTGTTTCAGGCAAAGATTCCACCTTCCTAAATATTCCCTGATACCCTGTGGGCAGTTAGAGGTTAGCTGTTTCATGACTGCGTATACCTATACTGTCCATGCTGGCAAGCAAGATGTGGCTATTGAGGGATTGAAGTGTGGCTTGAGCAACTTAGGTGTTCTCTAAATTGAAAATACATCCAGGACTTTGAAGACTTAGTATAAAAATATATAAAATATCTCATTTATAATTTTGGTATTAATTATATGTTTAGATGACACTATTTTGAATATATTGGGTTAAATAAAACATATTACTAGAGTTAATTTCACCTAGTCCTTTTTACTTTTCTTAATACTAGAAAATTTTAAATTACATATATGTTTGCATTATATTTTTATTGGGCAGCACTGATACAGATCCTTAACAGAACAAAATATTCCAAAAATTCATGGATGTTTTTTCAGATTCATGGATTTACTTCATGATACGCCTCAAATGAATATAAATGTAATACGCTTTAGTCTACAATATCATAAATAGTTCACTTTTACACACAGAGTAGCCACTATGTGGCTAGTTTATCCCCAGTGATACTTATTAATATAATTAGTTATAAAAAATAAACTTCAGGGGCGCCTGGGTGGCTCAGTTGGTTAAGCGACTGCCTTCGGCTCAGGTCATGATTCCAGAGACCCGGGATCAAGTCCCACATTGGGCTGCCTGCTCCGCGGGAAGCCTGCTTCTCCCTCTCTCACTCCCCTTGCTTGTGTTCCCTCTCTGGCTGTGTTTCTCTCTGTCAAATAAATAAAATCTTAAAAAAAAAAAAAAAAAAACTTCACAAAGCTAAAGAGACACTAGGAAAAATATAGTTCCACTTAAGAAGGTAAACATTAATGCTAATTAAAATAAATTTTGAGGTAGAGTTCATCTATTCCCACTGTGGTAGGGGTATGCTTATGTATATTTCACTGGGTAAATATCTGGATGACTTACATGCAGATGTGTTTCCGTTTGTGTATCTCTGTCCTACAGTGTAGCAAAGAAAGCCAAAGGATCACTTTAAGAAGCCTCTGGGGAAACTACATTTCACACTGACCTGTTTCTTGATGGTGAGTCTTAAAGTTATTTACCAAAATCTGTTCATTCTCAGAACATCTTATTTAACAGGTAAATACTACTCCGTAATAATTCAATAGGAAAGTATGTACGCAAACAGTGACTAATGTGTGTGTCTTTTTTGGATGGTTATATACGCAAGGGGTTAAGTCCCAATATCATGGAAATGGCCTAACATTCATTTTCTTTTTCATCTCTTTGTATCACACAGTTTAGTTTCTACTCCTCCATAAACCATTTTCATACCCATTTCTATTTGCACTATGTCCCCTCAACTCCTGCAGTTCTACAAACCAACCAAAGAGCCAGATGAAAAGTAAAACACACCCAGCAGTTTCAAGTATCCATCTTTTTAATGTATATAAATGAAAAACCTTAAAGCATTTTCCATGGAATCACATGGGGGCGGGAGGGGGGGAAGGATAAGATACCTCCTGAAGGATCAATGCCTTGGTAACCAATGGCTTCCATCTGAAATTTGGACAAGGAGGGTCTTGGCATTGAGTCTGATTTGTACTGATATTTAAGACCACTTAGAATAGCACAAGATCAATGAAAACACATTATTGACTTGGCTTGGTTAAAACAAGTTCCTTTCTTTAAAGTCATAGTCTGTGAGTGGTAAGGGCAGGGTGTCTGTGTTTTATGATGGAATGAATATATGTGAAGTGAGAATTAAATGATCTGCTCCAAAGTCCCTGAGTGAGTTGAAATTGTGCATTGTATTTTCATTACTTGGACTTGTGAGATCCTGTCATCTTCAAGATCTGTTTCCTTAATGTAACTGAGAAGGTGGTGTGGTAGTCTGCCTGACTTCCATCAAATGTCATTTTAGTTTACCCACTTCCAAACTATAGGCAAATACTCTCAGACTAACTTACTTTTAGGTATCAATCTCTGCTCTTGCTTTTTATTTATACTTCTAATTCAGCAAACTTCTTTGAGTGTCTTTTATAGGCTACTGTTCAAAACTCAGACTTTAGTTTACAGGATAGGTGAAAATTTCTGCTCTTTAGAGTTCACATTCCTAAAGGATGTCAATGGATTCTGTTGTCTGCAATAGTAAAATTCTGGTGGTTGGAAGAAGATTTCCAGTAAAGTTTAGGAATAAGGCAAAGACAAGTACCACTACTGGCCCTCTCCTATACCACAAAGGAGAACTTCTCTAAAATAAAAAAGAATAAAAAGAAACAAGAGAGTTACGGATCAGAAAGGAGGAGACAACACCCTCCTGTTTTACAGCCAATGGACTTGTAGGCATAGAAAGTCTACGATGATCTAGAGGCATCAGTAGTTCACAAGGGTGTTCCGTAAATATCAACAACTTCCACTCATATCAGTTAAACACTATAAAAATCTCAATAAAGATCCAATTTACCACTATAAAGAAGCTATAAAGCAACCAGGTTAAAAAATATTTTAAAAAGAGAGAGATAAGGGATTATTATGAAGAAGTTCATAAAACATTTTTGAAGAATGACTTTTTTTTGTTTTGTTTTATTTGCTTTTTTTTTTTCTGTCTGGTGAAAGGCTTGATGGTTAGTGATTCTTAACTGATTTTGAGTCATAGACTTAATTTTTTAAATAAACTTATGGTTTATCATCCTGGAATAAATGTACATACATAAAGTGGGGCATTTGAGTGTTTGACCAGCCTCTGATGTCCACTTATTCTTAACTGTATAATCTCAGATGTCCCACCAACTCTAAAATGATTCTGTTTATCTTATTATTATTGCTCTAAGATAATATTAATATAATAAAAATCACAATAGCAGAGGATATTTGAGTTAATGAGATCCTATTCTTTCCCAACAGTATGCTAAGCACTTAATCTACAATATAACATTTAATCCTTTCAACGCACCTACACTGTAGTCACTATTACTATTTCTACCTTACGGATGAAAAACTGGAGGCTCAGAGATCCAGAGATTCATATTTAAATGCGGTCTTTGGATATAGCTTCTCACAAAATTAACTGATTTTTCCCTTGTTTTTTCTTTTCCTAGAGAACTTATCTCAATTTATATTTAAAAACCCCTCTGTATGATTGTTTGTTAATGCTTACCTCCCCACATTAGACTGTTAACTTCAAGAATAGATACCTTAATTAGTTTTGTTCACCAGTATAACCCTATTTTTTCCACATTATGTAGGACTTACTTATCACTCAACAAATATTGGCAGAATAAATTAATGATAGGTACAAAACAATGGATGAATTAAGAATGAACCTGTCCAAATATGCAGGTTTTATTTTTTTAAGATTTTATTTATTTATTTGACAGAGACAGAGACAGCGAGAGCAGGAACACAAGCAGGGGGAATGGGAGAGGGAGAAGCAGGATTCCAATTGAGCAGGGAGCCCGATGCAGGGCTCAATCCCAGGACCCTGGGATCATGAGCTGAGCGGAAGGCAGCCGCTTAATGACTGAGCCACCCAGGCACCCCCAAATCTGTACAGCTTTTGAGTAGGAAAGCCTGAAGTACTGTCCAGATCTGCATGATCCCAGAATCCCACATATTGTAAATGAGGTATAAAACATATTAAAAAATGAAAAATATAATATTTTAAGAGTAATGAAGTTGAGCATCGAAAAGAAATCTACTAAATAATAGAATGAAGTAAGGAAAGTAGAGCTGGAACACAGATGTGTGTGTGTGGTGAAAGTAAAACTGGCTTTGAGATTTCCTCCAGCCCAGAGCTAAGAAAGAAAAAAAGATGAATTACTTCTACTTTCAAATTTGAGTTTTTCCATCACCTTATACCTCCTGTACTATAGTCTGCCATTTTTGTACACCTTGTCTTATGACCTCAAAAAAAAACAAAAAAACAAAAAAATCACAGCCTTTCTTTGATACTCTTCACTTTAATACAAAATTTTCAAATAGACAGTATATATTACAATGGAAAAACCCCAGTTTCCCCAGGGCTGTATCCTGGAAAAAATAATATAAACGGAAGGAGCAGAAATGAATCTGGCTGAGCAGTTCCAATGGGGCATAGTGAAATTTTAACCCCTGACGCTAAATCTTTCTAAGCTGGAATGGTGCTGAAAACACACACTTTTTTTGTTATATTCAACTCTGTTACCTTTGTATGTTCAAAGTTGAGCAAGCTTTGAAAGATTGAATTTCATGACCCATATAGACCCATTTCCTCACAACTCCTTCTAACTCTGGTGCAACATCTCAGAGCAGTTAATAATTCATTGATTTACAAAGCAGATGTTTACACTACCAACATATGCTACATTTCAAGCCAGAGAAAAAAGAACAGAGAGGTTGAGAGGAAATGAGTGTACACAGAACCCATCTGATGATGTTCTAATTCATTCCCTATCAGAAAATTCATTCATCTGATATTTCAACTCTCATGGGTACCTGTGTGACACAGAATATCTATCTACTGAACATATGTTCTGAACAGAATTTGATGTGCAGGGTACAGATACTTTCTTTCCCTCTTGTTCTGAACTAAACTCTTGGCCTCAATAGCACAGATCTTTCACAGTAGAATATTTAAACTGAAGGCTGTGTCCAAACTGGGTCGTTCATACCATTGTCTGCATTCGCATGGGACACATAAGACTTCTCTGAACAATTCTTTGGTTCTCTTGAAAAGTTACCAGCATTCATTTGGTGTAAGTGACTATGGGCTCCCACATTTCAAGCCACACCAGCCTTCCCTGCTTGTTTAGTAAGTTGATTTGATTAGTTCTGAAATACCCTTTAGAGCTGGAGTAGACATAAATTAGGTATAAGCTGCTTTTGCAAGGGGTCATCTGTCAGTGAAAAAGAAGGCAGATTGAGAAAATCTTGGGAGAGTTGGAGACCCAGGGAGAGGACAAAAGAAAAGGATGCAGTGTTTGAGGTTATGCTTAGGAAGCAGGTAAGGGAGAAAAAAAAAATCTGCTTTAGTCTCTCTGGAAATAGTGCCCTCTGTGCAGTAAAGATTCAGAGAGCAAGAAGGAGCCAGCTGGGAGATGCTGAACAAGAATGTAGGGCGACCTCATATTCCTAGGTACAGAAGGAATATATGTAAAATAGATTCCCAAAAAAGGTTTGCTTTAAATTTTAAATCTCCACCAAGGATGAAAATTAACATCCTTGCATTTTTTTTATGGATTTATAAAACATTTGGTCAATTTCACACCAAAAAGAGGAATAAAAATATCAATTTCACACCAAAAGGAAAACAGGATAACCCACTCTTTTGTAATTTTTAAGAAATTAAAAAAGAAAAAATAAGATATTATAAAGGTTTGGGAAAACAAAGAGATGGCATTCTTAGCCATGTAAGGCTTAGGATATTATTAAGTTTGACAGTGTTGAGGCAAGTCATGGACATCCTTAATCTGTAGATGTTGCAATGGCAATGCATAAAAAATGCTCAGGCTCCTGAGATGTAGTATGTGTTAAATAAATAAAATTTACCCAAAAGCCATGTTACAAAGATATATTTTAGTCAATCAGGACATTTGATACTTGATGTGATAATGAACTGTGTATTATTTGTTAGATCTGAGAATGGTATTTGCATTTGTGTAAGAGAATAGTCCTAATTCTTACAGAAGCATATGGAAACACTTAAGGGAGAAAAAGTGTGATGGCTTAAATTTTCTTTGAAATGCTTAAGTAAGGTATAAAAACAGAGACAGAGGACTCAAATATCCTATAAATAAAAAATCTTATAACTGTTAAAAGCGGGTGATGTATATATGGGAATTCATTTCATTATCTTATCCATTTTGACTTTGTGTAACTCTTCATAGAAAAAATAAGTTTAGTCATTGTTAGTTAAAATGTTACACTGTGTTATACTGCAGTGTATTTTATTATACAGTTAATATTAGCTAATATAATATTATCAAATATACATCTAGTTCTTAAGTGCCTCTAAAGTCTTAACTGTCCCTCTTGTCAGAAATAGGATTCTAACATGATATTTACTATAAAGAGAAGTATAGAAGATCTTCTTAGCAGTTGATGCATCTGGGGGCAGAAGACCCCTTAACTCTACAAACCGATGTAAAACTTGAACGTTTTTCTCTTAAGAGGTAGAGAATCCAGCCTAATCTGGCTTAAGGCAATAGAAAAGTTTTACTTCATGTAAGTTTACATGTCCAGGTGTTCAATTACCTTTAGGCTTGGTAGAGTCAGAACACCAAATACCATAAAGGATCAAATTTGTTTTTCATCTCTACCTTTTATTCTGGAGTCTCAGATTCAGACTGCATATAGTAGCAAGATGGTGGAAATGATTCCAACTCTATAACTTTTCAAGTTTCAGGACAAGAAAATACTAGGAAGAGTTTCTTTCTCTAGAAATCCACGAGTGAATGGCTCCACCTGAGTTGTGCTGCCATTCCACACCCAGTTACCAGGAGGTTGTGTAGAATGCTTAAGCTTGACATCAGTTGCTTTTGCCTAGAATTGAGATCAAAGTCAACTTCACGGGCGTCTGGGTGGCTCAGTGGGTTAAAGCCTCTGCCTTCAGCTCAGGTCATAATCCCAGGTCCTGGGATCAAGGCTCACATTGGGCTCTCTGCTCAGCGGGGAGCCTGCTTCCTCCTCTCTCTCTGCCTGCCTGTGACCTCTCTCTCTGTCAAATAAATAAATAAAATCTTTTAAAAAATAAAAAAAAATAAAGTCAACTTCACTAAAATAGCATGGAGTGGGATGAGGGGGTGCTTCCCAGGAGAAGATAAAAGTAGATGACCAGATACTGGGAAATGAAAGTAACAATCACTTCATATAACTGAGAACCACAATTTTGCCATCCACAGAGACAGAGGAAACCGAGTTTTTTTTTTTTGCAAAGACATTTCAGCACTAAGCAGCAACTTCTGATGTCTTTGAGACTGTAGATGCAAGATTTTCTTGTTCTATTAACACAACTAGTATCCAGTATTTTTGTCTCTTCTTATATAACTTCTTGTTATGTAAGTATTTCTATTTGGTCTCTAACAGAAGCTGCTTGAAGAACTGCACCATTCTTTCACCAAAAGACCTAGTTCACATTTTAGGGGATGCAAGCATTGTCTTTAAACACATACACATGGCAGGGATTCCTATGTCCCTTTAATTTTTTTTCAACGCTATCACATTACGGTATTAATATTTCTTTTTATTACTTCAGGTAGTGCTTTGCACATATCAGTTTCTCCCTCCATCCCCTCTTCCTCCCACTCTCCCTTCTCCTTCTTTCCCTTCTCCTTCCTTCCCACTTCTACCACCACCCTACACTTCCCTGCCACCCCTTGAGCACTGACTATGTGCCAGCACTCTCCTAAATGTTTTCTAAAAACATGATCTCATGTTAATCCTAACCACATTTTACAAATGAGGATATTCAGGATCAGAGAAAAAAAATAATAATTTGCCTAAATTGGTAGAGTTTGTATGTTGACAAGGCTCAGACCTAAACACTCAGTTCTACCAGATGCCACAGGATGTGCTCAATCCCTTATGGCCATCCTGCCAATCCACATGTGTGACTTGACTTGAACTTCTGGTGGAAGGATAATAATAGGAATGCGGCTAGAAAATTCTTAATATTTTTCCCCTCTTAACCACAGAGACAGAGTTGTACTATCCCAGGTCAGTGAAGTTTGTGAAATGAGTTTGCCAGAAGAAAGTAGGTGATATGTTGGACTCCTTTACATTTGTCATTACCTGATTTACTCTTGTTTTCTTCTAGAAATGCATTTGTGACTACTGTATCTGGAGAGTGGTTCTCAACTGTGAATGGTTTTGTCCCATAGGGGACACTTGGGGATAATTAGAGACATCTTTACCTGTCACAAATGGGGAAGATGTGACACTAGCATCTAGTGGGTAGAGGCCAAAGATGCTGCTAAATGCCCCACATTGTACAGGGCTTATCCTCCCCCAGGTGCAATAATTTAAGATTAAGAAACCTTGCTTTAGAACAGAAGTTAGAAAAGAGTTTTCCTTTTAAAGGTCACACAGTAAATATTTTAGGCCTTGCAAGCCATATAGTCTCTGATGCAACTAGCAACCCTGCTGCTATAGTGTGAAAGTGACCATAGGAAAGCCATAAGCAAATGATCGTGACTGCATTCTAATAAAACTTTATTTACATACACGGATATACATGGCAGTGGGGTTTGTCCTGCGAGTCATACATTTGCCAAACCCTGGCCTAGAGTGTCTCTGAAATTGTCTAACCTCAGCCCAAAGGTAGCTGAACGCTCTAAAATGAGTATTCTGAGGAAGACTCTATTTTCAGGTAATCATCCTGTCTTAGGGTGTCAGGGAATTCTAGCTTATTTGAAATCCTCCTCTATGTTCTCCTTCAGGAACTTGAAGATATTTTGCAAAAGAGCAGGGGAAATATGCACATGGTGTTTATTAGGAAAACAACCTGGTCTGAAGATTACAGCATTTACAAGAGACTATCAGCAGAGTGCTGGCAGCAATGGGTCATAAACTAACAAGTGAGAATCAGAAGGGAGAGGAAGCATCCTATTTGAAATAGAGTTGTCTGGCCCACATGGTGAGAAACATCCAGACAGCTAGAACCATGGTGTGTGTGTGAGCTCTTCGCTTGTCATAAAGCTGGTCAGCATGATACAGACACCAAGTCAGCAGGAAAGTTTAATTGAAATAGTAGCACCTTATATCTTTGAAATGCTTTACCATTTTGAAAATGTTTGTGCCTATATTAGCTCATGGGATCCCTGGGACAGTCTCATCTCCTCAGTAAGCCTTTCTGACATATGATTAACAGATATTTGGGTTACAGACACAAGTGAGACTTGAGCTTTTCTTTCAAGGAGATCTTAGAGTAATAAAGGGAAAGACAGACATAGAGACAGAGAATATCAACCTGTCTTTAAGGAAAGTAATCTTCATCACTTAGAGGATGGTGACCCAGCCTGGCTTTGGGGTAAAGCTAAGGGTAGATGTGGTCAGGGAGGTTTTCCTAGGTTGCCTTGCTTGAGTTGAGTACTAAAATAAAGAGAAGTCAATCTAGAAATTGGCATGGGGAAGGAGGTAAAAAGGAAAGGGGTGTATGAAAAGTTAGTCAATACAGGGAGGGGCTGGGATGAGATGGAAAGGAAGAAGACACTGCAGACACAGAAAGAGTAAAGCCACAGAGGTGAAAAACAGTAGGGCACAGGACATGTGACAGGGGCATGGCAGGGAGTCTGGGGAAGCCAGAGAGGGGCACAATTAGATTTGGAGAAGAAAACAAGTAAAGAAGAGATGTTTAAGCAAGAGTGGATGTTTAAGTGAGAGCCAGTTCATGATTTGCCCTTGGTTGTCAAGGAGGGGTATGGACCTGATCTTTTAGTGATGGAGAATTTCACATTTCAAACCTCAATTTGTGATAGAAAGTTCATATTTGAGGAGAGTAGAGGCAATAAGACCTGGTAGGAGGCTGCTGTGTCATCCACACAAGAGATGAAGTGGTGAAAGAGGAAGGAGGAAAGGAAGCAGACTCAAGAAACACTTAGGAGGTAAGAGTTTCAGAACATGAAGGTCTCCTCAAAAAGGCAGGGCAGGAATTATCTCCTTTGACAAAAGTGGTAACAAACTCAAAAATCTTAAGTCATTAGTTCACTGTCTCAAATACAGATGATTAGGTTTAATTCAAACCCTCTACCACATACTCTCTGTTTTATATTTTCTAAACTAATATTTAAAAAGTGTCTACATGTGCTAGACCTCAAAAAAGTCCACGGCATCCATCCTATATCTTAATATGCTTCATGCGAGAAAGAGTTTTTACTTTGATTTTTTTCCTGGTGGGGAAACTGAGGTTGAGAGACATATGTAACATTATAGCATGCCTAAAGGCTGAGAGATATTCTCAAAAGAGGCTGATTTTCACTACAGCACATTGTGTCTCACAAAGAACATGACACTGAATTGACCACTCTTTAGAACTGCTCTTCCTTGACAGAGGCCACTAGTCACCTGGGCTATTTCAATTTAAATTACTCAATACAAATAAAGTAAAAAATGCAGTTCCTTAGTCATACATATTTCAAATGTTCTATAACCACACATGGCTAGTGGCCACCATAGTGCTCAGCATAGAGAATGACTTTAATTACGGCAGAAAGTTCTGTTAAATAGCATGGCTACTTCAGAATATGGAATCCAAAAGGTATATGCCACATTCCCAAACCATTAAAGCAGAAAATTCAGAGCACACTTTTGATGTCACAAACCCATAGACAAGTGAAATGACTCCCATTTTGTTTTCTTTCTCTTCATCCCTCAGTAGCAGAGACCCATTTTAGATACAAGAGTTCCATCATAAAACAAGAAGAAAGCATAGTGTAATAACAAAGAAGAGCTTTGGTTTTTGATGTTCTAGATCTTTCCTGTAAAGGACTGGCTTCTTGGTGCTATGTTTATTGATGCATTTTAATGGAAACTGGAGATTAACTAGAGGAGGCTGATAAATAAGGTCTACCAAACAGACACTATATGGGGGATTAAAGATCAGTCTAAGCAGCCTCATAATATGATTTCTTTATATTCCCATGTGTATAGAAATAAAATGGCCAAACTAGCATCATTTGGGATGAAATCACAAATAAACTTGAGTCAACCAAATGAGGCAGCTCTGAAAAAATGAATGACCCAACTTCTTGGGTACCAAATGTAAAAGGAGTTTGTGATTCTGAAAGAAAGACTTGGCTAACGGGATTTAGGAAGCGGGGTATCAGTGGTAATGAAGATAAGGTACCACAAATAATTAAGGTATTAAGGAGCTTATGCTGAGTGTCCTTGAGAGAGAATAAAACAGTGTGAGTGCCTTTGGATTTCTTAAATGGCCAGATCATAATTTCAAATTCCAGGAAGATTTCAAATTGCTCTAATTTTGCCTTCCAAATGGCAATTTGAATTGTGTTGGCTTAGTGGTACATTATATAAGGCTTTTCTTTTTAAAAAATATAAAATAAAAAGAGAAACTATCTCATACATGCCCTTCATTGCCAAGGACATATTTTCTTGTAAATTTTTTAAAGGCTTTCTGCTGTTTTCTTCTCTCCCCGCCCCAACTCAACACACTCCTCTCACACATACCAAACATAAAATCTGATGCACGTAAAAATTGTTGTGGTAAGATATAACAGACCTTAAAATAAATGATGGAGTCTTCACTGTCCTTGATTAAGAGTATAAGTATTAGCAGTTACCTGTTTTGCACCAAAGTGCAGAATTCAAAAATACCTGCTACCTCGTGGGAGCTTTTATTCTAAGTCATCCCGCTATATGTGAGAAGGAGGATTCATTGCTGAAATACTAGAACCTAAACTGTGACCAAAGTGAATGGCTTACAGTTAGGGGTCACAAAGTGTTCTGTATGCTTGTAGCCCTGGAGCTAATTTGGAGCAAATTTCATGCACACAGACCACCCTCTACAGTTCTGGTTCCTAAGGACCAGTTGGCCTTAAGGAAACACCTCACTTTAGACTCTACACATGAATTTCTCAATGTTTGCTGGACATTTTTAGCTTGTATGCAACCTGAGAACACAAGATGAGTATTTCTAGCACCTGCGAGTGTCTGAGACATATGAGGAGCTTCAGCAAATAGATGTATGCATCTCTATATGATTATCTTGCCAACATTGAAACCCAGCAACTCTTAACAGGAACACTATCTTCTATCCCCACACAACTGCTCTTTACCTAGCTATCCCTTATTTTAGTTAGTGCCAGCAGCTTCCTGTCATAGCCATGCTCCTGCCCACCTTTCCACCCTACTTCTATAGCTTCTGTAGCATTAGGTGAGGCCCTTACCTATACCTGCAGAATATCTGACTGGATATCTTTTCCTTCAGACTCTTACATCTTCCCATATCTGCCCTTCTAGCAGATTCAACTGCTTCTCACTCCTGAGCATCTTCTACTTCTTTAGAATTATCTCCTACTATACCCTTAGGGTATTCTGTTCTAGAACACTAGTCTACATACACCAAGATCACTAACTCCTTGATTCATACTTTTGCTCATTCTGTTTGCTACGTCTATTAGAAACTTTTTTCCCTTTTCAGAATTCAAGTCTTCCTTCAAAGCATTATACCTAAGAGGCTGGGCCCATGGGCTGTTTTCTTGAGTCTGATAGACTGGCCTGGGTGAAAATCCAAGTTCTACTTATTACTAATGTATGTGTGTGTTAGGGGAGGGTGCAAGGGGTACAGGATGAGACAGAGACAAAAAGAGACAGGGACATGGAGAGATAGAGACATGTCTATCTTTCCGCTATAGTACTGGTTTACCAATACAATAGTATCTGCACACATCCTTTCCACTATTTTCCTTTAGCTGTAGGATCCTCAGTCAGTTTAGAATAAAGATAAAGAAAATATGAGAAAACACACTGTAAAATAACAACACTACTAAAACAAACAAACAAACAAATAAATAAACAAACAGAAAAGCTAAAAACTTTTACCATGTATTTCTTTTTTTTTTCCTCAAAAATAACCAAAGTAATCTTTAATTATCTTTTTTTTTTTTTTTAGATTTTTTTTTTATTGTTATTTCAAAGAAATCTGCCTTGATTCTGGATTGTTCATCCATTTAACAAATATTTACTGAGCACATACTATATATCAGGGACTATGATCAGCATTAGTGACAAAATGATGGATGAAATGTATTTCCTGTCTTCAAGAATTCTAGACCTTGGTGGAAAAAAACAAAAACAAAAACAAAACAAAATGAAATGACAACTACTATTCAGGGAAAATAGTAATAAAAGAGGGAATTATGAAAACTCACATGGCAATAACTGCTAATCATACCCTGACATCTATCCCCCCCCTTTGGTAATAAAATTCCCATATTTTAGCTATCACCATGGAAACCTAGCTAAAAATTACATTTCCCAGCTTCCCTATAGTTAGCTGTGGCCCTGTGATAAAGTTCTGACCAAGGGAATGTGAAGAAAAGTAAAGATTGCCACTCTGGGAAGGAATGCATGTGTATTTCCCTTTCCTGACCCTCTACTTGCTTCTCCTGACTAAACATGACAACTGTCCAGACACAGAAGACAAATGTTGATGACATTGTGTCATTCCACCAGGCCCGATCATTTACCTCTATCCAGCTCCATAAGAGAAATGAATGCTTATCCTGTTTAAGCTACTTCAATCTGGAGTTTCTTTGTTACAGCAGCTTAGCATATACCCTAACTAATACAATACAGCTTGGACACCTGACCAGGTTTTCGATACGTTCAGTGTAAAGGATATCAGAGTATGCAGAAGTTTGTGTTTAAAGAGAAGACTGGAGTAGAAGATCAGAGCTATGTTATCTTGGATCCTGAAGCTAGGAAAGAAATTTGGACTTATCTTAAGACTAATGTGTAAGATGCGTATGTATATGATTTACAACAATCCATCTAGTCGCCCTGTGCAACATGGAGGGGGTACATAAGGAAAGATAAGTCAAAATAAGTGAGAATTAAACATGGTTGGAACTTAGTGAAATTTAAAAAAAAAAAAAAAGGTATCAGGTTGGTGGATTCAGAGTAAGCATGGAAAATACTGATCAATATTATACAGTTTCTTATTCAACACATTTTTACCAGACTACTATTTGGTGACAAACACGATGTTTAATGTCACAAATACAGTGAAAATATAGAATAGATACAGTCCTTGACACCATAAATCTACACCAACCGTAGTTCTGTCCCATGCTCTGCCAATATGATCCCCAGTATAAACAAACTGTGGTGTTTACTACCATCATCACACATTTACTGATTAGAAGGATGAAGCTCAGATGATTTTTAAGTAGCACGATCCAAATCTGGCTTCTTTTATTGTTACAGCCCACACTTTCTCAAATAGATCACGCAACTCCCTGTGGAGTACCATAAAACAAAGGAAATATATCATCTCTATTTTCAACAATAAATGCTGAAGCAATCCAAAGGTCTGAGTAAAATTTTGAATAAAAAATATGCAAAATAAATTATCCATTACTACCAGTAAAACTATATGAATCTCCTTTTACCTGTTGTTAAGGGACAAAATTTAAGAACATAGAATTTTTAAGAATAAAAAACTTAGAAAAATAAGCCCTAGAAAAAGAAAATTTGGGGTTCATTTTGAAAGATGGTAAGGAAATATAACCACATATCACTTTGGTTTTGCAAATCACTTGCATTTTATAATTAGTGGCATATTTGTATGTTGTACCTTAACAAACTCATCATTATATCTTAGAGAGCAAAACTTCCAAAAATGCCTGTTAGTCTTTCCAAGCCAATCTCCAGGAAGATGAATCTACTCAAGTAAACTATTTTCTTTTTATTTATTCATTATTTATTTATTTATTTATTTATTTATTTTCTTAGGTAAAGTATTTTCGTAAGGTGTGATGGTCTTGGATTTTATGTACACCTCTTACATCTGTTTTATTTTCTCCAAGTAGACATTATTCTTTGGGTTCTCTTAAACCCTTTTAGAATTCTTATTTATTAAAATAAAGAATTCTTATTTTTTTATTGCTTATTTCTTCTTTCTTTCTTTCTTTCTTTCTTTCTTTCTTTCTTTCTTTCTTTCCTTCTTTAAGGGACTAATGTTCCTTTCTCCTTAATGGTCAGGTTAAGGAAATAATTACTGCAAAGGGAGCAATGTAGAAAGTGAAGCTTTGGAGAAATGTTTGGATCATCTGTCTACAGATCCCTATCCTGATGGATGACAGAAGATCACAA
>PITA01018302.1:0-40780 GCA_004023965.1 Spilogale gracilis
CAACTTTTGTAGCAACATGGACTGGAATGGAAGAGATTATGCTGAGTGAAATAAGCCAAGTAGAGAAAGTCAAGTATCGCATGGTCTCACTTACTTGTGGAGCATAAGGAGTAATATAGAGCACAGTAGGAGAAGGAAAAAAATGGGAAGTGGTGCAAATAGGGGAAGGAGATGAAACATGAGAGACTTTGGACTCAGAAACAAACTGAGGGTCTTGTAGGGGAGGGAGTGGGAGGATGGGAGAGCCTGGTGGTGGGTACTGAGGGCACGTATTGCATGGAGCACTGGGTGTGGGGCACAAACAATGAATCTTGGAACACTAAAGACCTCAGTGTTCACTAGTCCAAAAACATATAGAATGCACTATTATTTTTTACTGGTAACCCTATTTTTACATTTTACACTGTAATTTAGATAATAAAAAAAGAATCTTCCATAATTTGACATTTAGCTTAACCACTAATATAATTTAAGTATATTTACCCTATTTATATGAAGTTTTCATAAGCATACAATTATAATATACTTAAAGTTTTAAACATTTTTAAATTGTGGTTAAATATACATAAAATTTAAAAATTTTTAGGTGTACAGTTTTAGGGATACACTTAGTATTAAGTATATTCACATTGTTGTGCAGTCTCCAGTTTTTCATCTCACAAAATTAAAACTCTATTAGTTTAGTCTATCAGTTAAACACCAATTTCTAATTTCCTCCTTTCCCCCCAGGCCCTAGAAACCATCATTCTACTTTTTGTTTCTATGAATTTCACTACTCCAGATATCTCCTATAAGTGGAATCACACAGTATTTGTATTTTTGTGACTGGCTTATTTTACTTAGTGTAAATATCGTCAAGATTCATCTTCAAGATTAGCATGTGTCAGAATTGCTTTTATTTTTTTTTTTTAAAGATTCATTTATTTATTTATTTGGAGGGGGAGGGGCAGAGAGCGAGGGAAAGACAGTCTCAAGCAGACTCTGTCCTGGAAAGTCTCAATTAGACTCCTCATGGAGGGCTCAACCGACCGAGATCATGACCTGAGATGAAACCAAGACTCAGCCACTCAACCAACTGCATCACTCAGGTGCCCCAGAATTGCCTTCCTTTTAAAGGAAGTACTGTATGGATATACCCCTATTTTAATAGCCCACTTATAGATATACCACATTTTGTTTATCCATTCATACATCAATGAATATTTGGGTTTACCTCTACCTTTTGGTAATTGTGCATAATTCTGCCATGAATAAACATAAAGTGTTATGTCCTACCTTTCACTTCACAATTTAGTAACTATGTATATGCATAGATCAATTTTCTCCAGGTTCATATGTAGTCTTTTTCTTAAAGATTTTATTTATTTGAAAGAGAGAGAGAAAGCAAGACATTGAGAGAGGGAATACAAGCAGGGGAAGTGGGAGAGGAAGAAACAGATTCCCTGATGAGCAGGGAGCCTGATCATGACCTGAGCTGAAGGCCGATGCTTAATGACTGAGCCATCTAAGCACCCCAGACGTGTAGTCTTTATAATAATCTTTTCTTCTCTGTTTTAACAACATGATCATTCTTAAGCCCAGGTACTTACACAATTTTTATAGTTGGGTATTTGATGTTTGATATTTTTAATTTTCACCTAAATGCTATGATAAAAGTCTTGTACTTATCATGTTCCCTGTACATTTTAGCTTATTTTCTAGATAAGGTTCCTAAGAATGAAATCACTAGGTCAAAATGTATGAACATTTTATGACTTAAAAGACAAAACATAGAAAACAAAATTGATTTCTAAAATAATTGT
This sequence comes from Spilogale gracilis, assembly GCA_004023965.1. Lineage (NCBI taxonomy): Eukaryota > Metazoa > Chordata > Mammalia > Carnivora > Mephitidae > Spilogale > Spilogale gracilis. The sequence continues at coordinate 1,803 of PITA01018302.1, forward strand.
ATCTGTTTACATAGCTACTAATAGTGTATTAATAGTGCATGAAGTTGCATTTTATTATATGCAAATCAGCTTCATTTCTTTTACATTAAGAAAATAAACAGGAGAATGAAAAACTGATAAATGAATTCAGTAAAATTATAGTATACAAAATCAATGTACAGAAATCCATTGTATTTCTATATGCTAATAATGAAGCAGCAGAAAGAGAAATTAAGAAATCAATTCTATTACAATTTCACCAAAAATAATAATATGTCTAGGAATAAACTTATGAAAATGCAAAAGACCTGTATTTTGAAAACTATAAAACGCTGATGAAATAAATTGAAGACAACACAAAAAATGGAAAGCCATTCCATTTTCCTGGATCGGAAAATAAAATATTGTTTAGATGTCTATGCTACACAAAGCAATCCACACATTTAATGCAATCCCTATCAAAATACCAACAGCATTTTTCACAGTACTAAAACAAACAATCCTAAAATTTGTATGAAGCCACAAAAGACTGAATAGCCAAAGTAACATTTAAACAGAAAAGCAAAACTGGAAGTATCACAATTCTAGACTTCAAGTTATATCACAAAGCTGTAGTAATCAAGACAATATGGTACTGGCACAAAAGTAGACACAGAGATCAATAGAACAGAGAGCTCAGAAATGAGCCCACAATTACATGGTCAATCAATCTCTGACAGAGGACGTAAGAATATGCAGTGGGAAAAAGGCACCTCTTCAACACAAGGTGCTGGGGAAACTGGGCAACCACATGCAAAAGAAAGAACGTGGACCACTTTATTGTTCCATTCACAAAAATAAACTCAAAATGGATTAAGGACATAAATGTGAGACTTGGAACCATCAAAATCCTAGAAAAGAGCCCAGACAGTAAATTCTCTGACATTAGTCATAGTAACATCCTTCTAATAGGTACCTTGAGGTAAGGGAAACAAAATCAAAAATACAAAATTGGTGGGGAAGCTGGGTGGCTCAGTCATTAAGCAGCTGCCTTCAGTTCAGGTCATGATCCCGGAGTCCTGCTCCGTGATGGGCAGGAGGCCTGCTTCTCCCTCTTTCACTCCCTCTGCTTATGTTCCCTCTCTAGCTGTGTTTCTCTCTGCCAAATAAATAAATAAAATATTTAAAAAAATAAAATTGAGGGGTGCCTGGGTGGCTCAGTTGGTTAGGCGACTGCCTTCGGCTCAGGTCATGATCCCGGAGACCTGGGATCGAGTCCCACATCGGGTTCCCTGCTCGGCGGGAAGCCTGCTTCTCCCTCTCTCACTCCCCCTGCTTGTGTTCCCTCTCTGGCTGTGTTTCTCTCTGTCAAATAAATAAAATCTTAAAAAAAATTGAGATTACATTAAAATAGAAAGCTTCTGCACAGTGAAAGAAAATAGCCTGGTGTTGGGTATCAAGGATGGTGGGTATTGCAGGGAGCACTGGGTGTTATACATAAACAATGAATCTTGGAACATTACATCAAATACTAATGGTGTGCTATATGGTGACTAACATAATACAATAAAAAAATAACCAACAAGACTAAAAGGCAACATACTGAATGAGAGAAGATATTTATAAGTGACATGTCCAATAGAGGCCTACTATTCAAAATATAGAAAGAAGTTATACAAAAACCAAATAATTCAATTAAAAAATGGACAGAAGACATGAACAGACATTTTTCCAAAGAAGACATCAGGATGGCCAACAGGCATATAAAAACTGATTATCACTGATTATCAGGGAAATGCAAATCAAAACCACAAAGATATCATTTTACACCTATCAGAATGACTTAAAATAAAAACGCCAGAAACAAGTATTGGTGTGAACGTAGAGAAAAATGAACCCCTCATGCACTGCTGATGGGAATGCAAACTGGTGTAGCCTCTGTGGCAAGCAGTATGGAGTCTTCCTCAAGAAGTTAAAAACGAACTGCTCTCCTGTTCAGTAATTGCAGTACTGGGTATTTACCCAAAGAACATGAAAACAGTATTCAAAAGGATATATGCATTCCTTTGTTTATTGCAGCATTTTTACAATAGCCAAACCATGGAAGCAGCCCGTGTCCACTGACAGATGAATAAATAAAGAAAATGTGACATATTGTGACATATACATCTATCTATCTATCTATATATTAGAACTGAATATTATTCAGCCATGAAAAATGAAATCTTGCCATTTGCAACAATATAGGGGATCTAAAGAGTATAGGGCTAAGAGAAATAAGCCAGTCAGAGAAAGAAAAATGGCATATGATTTTACTCATATGTGGAATTTAAGAAACAAAGCAAATGAGCAAAGGGAAACAAAGGGAAAAAAAGAGACAAAAACTTAGACTCTTAACTACAGAGAACAAACTGATGACTACAAAAGAGGAGAAGGGTAAGGAATGGGTGAAATAGATGAAAGGAATTAGAGTATACTTATCTTGATAAAGACTGAGTGATATATGGGACTGCTGAATCACTTTTTTTTATTATTTTTTATTATGTTACGTTACTCACCATACAGTATGTCATTAGTTTTTAATGTAGTGTTCCCAGATTCATTGTTCACATATAATACCCAGTGCTCCATGCAATCCCTGCCCTCCTCAATACCCACCAGTGGGCCAACTCATCCTCCCAACCCCCTGCCCTCTAAAACTCTGTTTGTTTCTTGGAGACCACAGTCTCTCATGCTTCATCTTTCACTCCAATTTATCCCCCTTCATTTTTCCCTTCCTTCTCCTAATGTCCTCCATGCTATTCCTTATGTTCCACAAGTAAGAGAAACCAGAAGATAATTGACTTTCTCTGCTTGACTTATTTCACTCAGCATAATCTCCTCTAGTCCCATCCAAGTTGATGCAAAAGTTGGGTATTCATCCTTTCTGATGGCTGAGTAACAGTCCATGTATACATGGGCCACATCATCTGCACAGTAAAAGAAAATAGCGTGGTGTTGGGTATCAAGATGACCTTCTGTTGAAGGGCATCTCCGTTCTTTCTACAGTTTGGCGATTGTGGCCATTGCTGCTATGAACATTGGGGTACATATGGCCCTTCTTTTCACTGCATCTGTATCTTTGGGGTAAATGCCCAGTAGTGCAATTGCTGGGTCATAGAGTAGCTCTATTTTCAATTTTTTGAGGAACCTCCACACTGTTTCCCAAAGTGGCTGTCTTGCATTCCCACCAACAGTGTAAGAGGATTCTGGTACTTCCCAACGGCACACAGGAGAAGAATGAGGCACAAATAAATCAGCTCGAAGAAAAGAGCAGGGACCAAGAGCTGGAAGAACTGTCACTCTGAACAACTCCCCAGTCTCATATTTATTGGATAGTAAACAGTAATCAACAAAGGAGCTTGTGGAAGGCTACACTTAGACCATAAGCCTTGTAGATAAACAAGAAGGAAAGGGAGTTAACATTGTAAGTCTGGAGGACAAGCAAGAAGAAAAGCAAGATATGCCTGATCCAGAGGTAAAGAAAGTATAGTTGAGCAACCACATTTAAAGAGATTGTCTGGAATAACAGCCAGCTGTCTCTGAGGCAGGGAAGATAACAGAGGGGAAGCAGTCCTAAATCATCCTCTCCCCTGAGGCCTGCTACGAGTACATGCTTTTCTTAAAGCTGTATCTAAGCATGCTTGCACGATCAGTACAATTTCTCATGAGTTATATTTTAAGTGATACATTGTTTTGGGGGACAGCTACAGGGTTCCCCTTTCTCCACATCCTCTCCAACATTTGTTGTTTCTTGCCTTATTAATTTTTGCCATTCTAACTAGGGTAAGGTGGTATCTCGATGTGGTTTTGTGAATCACTATATTGTATACCTGAAACTAACATAACACTGCATGTTATCTACACAGTCATTAAAATTAAAAAAATTAAAGAGGACGAAGATGAAAACTCATTCCTATTTAGTAGACAAGACTCTGATTATTAACAGTGATGAGCATTTGTGAGAGCACCTCAGGCTTGGCTAACCTGTAAGTACTAACATGCTCACAGCCAACCTATATAAGTACAATTAAATATATGGATTTGAGACATACCTTACCTAGTGGATGCTCAATAAATCATAGCTGTTCTTATTGTTGCTATTGTTTCTATTAAGGGGTAAAGTATGATTATTTTTAAACTGTACCTGCTCTTATAAGCGCCAAGGTCCCATAAACCATGGCTTTCCAGTTATGTGGGCCATTCCCAGTTTGGTTTTATCTCAGAACAGTTTTTCTTCAGTTGGAGGGCCTCCGCCCAAGCCCTCCGCGGCTGGTGTTCACTTAGTCACAGCTTTGCTTTGCTGATGGCTTTCCGAAGCCCTCAGTGTTCCAGAACTGCACGTAGGGTGGATGGCGTAGCCGCAGAAGCGTCACCTGGGCTTCACGTAGGGTACCAACTTCTGCCTGCAGTCTTGTAAATGCCTTTACTAATATGGCTCCTCCATCTTGGGGCTACAGCCCCCTCTCTTCCTAAAGGCTCAGGCCATAGGGTATACAAGAGGACAGTATGCCTTGCTCCCTACAGAGGGCACAACAATGGCCCCAGAGATATCCACGTTCAAATCCCAGAATGTGTGAATATGTTACATTAAATGATAAAGAACCTTTGTTGATGTGATTAAGTTTTGCATTTTGAAATAAAGGAATTATTTTGGATGATCGGGATTGGCTCAATGCAATCACAAGAATTCTTATTCCTGTAAAGACAGTAGATAGGAAGTAAGAACCAGGAGAGAGAGGGCGTGCGTGTTACATGAGTACTGCCTTCCTGCTGTCTTAAGAGCGGAAGGGCGCTGCAAGCCGAGACACGCAGGCCACTTCTCGAAGCTAAAAAAGGCAAGGAAACAGATTTTTTTTTCCTGGAAACGCTAGAAGAATTGAAGTTCTGTGAACACTTTACTTTTAGTTCAATACCACCTATTTTGGAGTTCTAACCTCCAGATAGCTAAGATAATAAATTTGCGTTGTTTTAAACCATTGAATTTGTGGTAATTTGTTACAGCAGCGATGGGAAACTGATATGCTCCTTTAATGTCCTTACCTCTTCCCCTTATTTCTTTTTCCAGGTTTCCTTTAATACCGTCCTTTTTTTTTTTTTGACCTTAATTGAAAACTCCCAAGTTACTTAAAACAATTAGGAGGGACCATAAGTTGGAAACCTCTGCTGCTGTTTTTGTTCTTTTGTGAATTGTTTATGTTCTATGCCTCACCGATGACTCTTAATGTCAGAAAAATATAGATCTGTAATTGTACTCCAAGACCCCACAAGGAGCCACACTCTGCCCTGCAGCCATTAATTCAGCCATCCACATAAGAAGTAGGTGTTGGAAGCCACTAAGCGCCAGGCAATCTGCTGGCATTGAGATGCAAAGATGGTAGAACTATTTATGCCTTAGAGGAAACAGAGGTTATATTTTCATGATTTAAGAACAACATGCAGATTTTTTTCTTTGTTTTAGTCTGGGGCATGTTTTAAGATTTATTTCTTTCCAGAAAGCAATTGGAGTACATGGGGTCTCTTTCACTAAGAAACAAGGGACAGGAGCTATACTCTAGCTTCATCCAATCTTCCAATTTATATTCAGACCTAAGCAAGAGTTAATGAATTCAATGATAGATAAACACAGATGGAAAAAACACAGCCCAGTCCATCTTTGCTTTAGGATAATTTCCCCCTCTCTTTATCCTCTCCAGTTCTGCTTTCCTCCTCTGACGCAGGGAACTAAGGCTCTGAATGAAACCTGCTGGAAATTCCAATTAAATCTTTGTGGACAAAGGGCACACATGACATCCTCAGATAACATGTGGCAATAAATCCATCAGAACATCCACTCAGAGAACAGAGTCCCTTCTGAACTGCTAACAGCTGTCAGTACCTCACCGAGTACCTCACACGAGATGGGCTCTAAGGTAAGACATTACTTTTCCTGGACACATTTAATCCTTCCTTGTAATTTGTCTCTCCACAGAGGATTTTTATTCTAAGGTAAAGTTTACTACTGATTGGTTGGCAAATTCTTTGTTTGGTTTGGTTGTGGTTTTTGATCTGTCTTTACAGTACTTATTCCATTTCGCATCTTTAGGTTTCTTTTTTTTTCTTTTTCTTTTTTTTTTTGTCTCTTATTTTTTCCCTTATGTATCCCAGGTAAATTTGTATTTAGAAACACCCTATTTACATAGATAAATGAAATATTTTTTTTTTTTAGAAATGAAAGATCTTAAATGATTGCATGTATTTTCTGGTTAAAACTTATCTGGGAATTTGGTTCTATGGGGACCTCTTGGTCACTTAGAACTGTAATCTGGATGACCTTCTTCTCCCAGCTCTATTCTTAGAATAGAACAGTGCTTGGGATATTCCCAACATTTAAGATTCACTATTGAACTCCAGTGATAATCATTTAAAATTACTTACTTCTTGTAAAGTACGTTATTTATGAAAGTAGTCAATTAAAAATATTTAGGAATTACAGAAAAGCAAAAAGAAAATAATTTAAATCAATGATTATAATAGCTGACACTTGAGTGTGTATCGTTCTAATTTTTTAAAATATCGCACATAATTTTTTATAATTGAGGTCAAGCTGCAAATATAGTTTAATACCCTTTTTTTTTATTGTTACTTAAATTTTTTTTCCAGTGTTCCAAGATTCATTCCCCATTCCCCACACCCAGTGCTCCATGCTTTAGGTGTCCCTCAGTACCCACCACCAGGCTCTCCCATCCCCTCACCCCCTCCCTCCAAGTCCCTCAGTTGGTTTCTGTGTCCAAAGTCTCTGTTGTTTCATTTCTCTCCCTGGATTACCCTACTTCCCATTTCCTTTCCTTCTCTTATGGTGCATAAGGGGTAACCTAGAGGACAATAGGAGAAGGAAAGTTTAATATCCTTTTTAACTTAACATTATATTGGGTATTTCTTTTTTTTTTTTTTAACTTTCCAAAGGTGTTATTTATTTCATCAAGGATTTGCTTTTCTATTTATATTAATTTTTTTTTAATTTTTGTTATTCTTTTTTTTTATATTGGGTATTTCTAAGTCACTGAAATTATTTGAAAAAATTATTTTTAAGAGCTGTTTATATTCTACCACTAAAATGTTTAATTTTTTCAGTAATATAAATAATTCAGCAATTAGTAATTTTAAACATAAATCTTTGGCCACACTTTTGATCTTTTCTTTAAGATATGTTGTTAGAAGTGGAGTTACTGAATCGAAGGGTACATAAATTTTAGAGCCTGATGCATTTCATGACAGTGATAATATTAAAATGTGTGTGATTGGTATTACTGATACCACAGATGAAGCCCCCCCACACACACACACAATTCCTCCCTGAAAGTGCTGTTACCTGAAGTTTAACAAAATACAATGACTTGAAATCCTAAGTGGAGGAGTGATCATGACCTTGTTTTATTTATACACATAACACACCTTCCTGAGCAGGGACTCATAGCTCAAGTACATAGACATGCTTCGAGTGCCACAGAATGAGGGAAGGTGGTGGGCTACCATCCTGTAAGTTAAAATGCTCGGAGTTTTGTTCCAGTTTGGTACTGACTCTGTGAGACAGATCTCTCAGCCTCCTGAGTCTCCTCTTTCTCATCTGTGAGTTGACAGCGTTGGTCTAGGTCAGTGTTTGTCTGGGCAGCACAAGTAACACTTGTGGCACATGACCTATTTCGGGGTGATTCAGATTGTAGGCTATAATTTTGGATGGGTGCATACACATGAACCATAATTTCTTTTACCTGACACATTTTTTTTTTAAAAAACAACAATACTTTTGTTTTTAAAAAGAGTGGATTTAGAGGAAAAGATTGAACAAGAAATAATACAGGTAGGCCTCAGATATTGACATAAAGCATGGACGTGATGGGCATTTGAGACACAGAGCTAAGTGAACAGAAGCAGAATCTGCTTCACGTGCTGGGTGGATTCCAGATCTGAAAGCCAGTGAGCAGAGCTTTCTTAGAAGGCACTCTGGGAACCAGGTGGAATTTCTGAGGCAGACAGGAAGCAAGCAGAGGCCCCGGCAAGGACATGGTCCAAATACCATCCTAGTATTTGCAACCACGTGCACTTTTCACTTGTTTGGGCAGAATTCCTCCCCGCTTGTATAAAGGCTCCAGAAGACGTATCGCAGTGACGGGAACTCTCATAAGAAACTGGAGAGGACGCTCCGGCACAGCCACCGCCATGCGCAGGTTGTTTTTGGACACTCCTGAGCAGTTGCTGAAGAAGGGGAGAGAGTCACGGACGCTGGTGCTCGTGGTGGTGTCTGTGGCCCTGCTTCTGGACAACATGCTGCTTACTGTAGTGGGTATGTGTAGGTCTTTATGCTGAGGGCTGATTTTCTCTGGGCCCCAACAGGTAGCATACACCCTGCTAAAATTCGGCAGTGAGTGGACTTGAGAAGTTTTCTTTTTATGCTTAGAAAACACAAAATAGAAAATGAGGTTCAGAAGTGTTACGTGACTTGCCTTCGGTGCCAAGCGGAGGTTCTAGCTGTGTCCAGCTGACCCCAGAGCCAGAGTCTCTTGCACTCTGCTTCCCTGCCCCTTCCGTTCGTGTGCTCTTCCGTCTCTATATGGGAGCTGAAACAATAAGACAGAGGCTACCTTCTTCAGCCTCAGCTGTGAAAGTAAGCAGCTGGTAACTTGACATTTTCTCCACTCTTTGCATGTGTGTCCAAGAAAAATTCTGAAAACTCCATGGGCACTGATTTTGTGATTATGACTAAATGTCAGCAAGTAGCTGATTGGCCAATACAGAATTCAGGAGTAATGAGAACCAATTGTATGTGGGGTGGAATTTAGGTATTTAATCTAATAGGATAATTTGGTCAGGTGCAGTCTTTAAGTAGGCTTCAAATCATGTCATTTAGACACCTTCCTTGAACATGACTATAAAGCTCATAGTAACGCCCCTGAACCAGTTAATGTTAAAAAGTGTCCTTAGCTCTCATCGCTTGTCCTTTTGATTTTCAGTGCCCATTATACCCAACCTCCTATATGCCACGGAGTTCAAAGAAATCAACACTCCTCTATACCTTGGCTCCACCACAGTTTCTCAGCATGTCCTTACTTCTCCCACCTTGTCCACCATCTTCTCCTTCTTTGATAACAACACCATGGCCATTGAAGACAGTGAACCCCGTGGCGCAGCACGGACAGATGACAGTACTGGCACCATGCGCCCTCCAGTCACTGGAGCCAGCCCAGCACAACAAAACAACTGCTTGCAAGGCACAGAGTTTCTGCACAAAGAGAACATACGGGTTGGGGTTCTGTTTGCTTCCAAGGCTTTGATGCAACTACTGGTCAACCCGTTTGTAGGACCACTCACCAATAGGTATCTCAGTGGGTGCATGCTCTGCATGGCACTCACTTGCTCAGAAGTAAGAGGATGATGGGCTGAGGTATCATAAAGGTCGTTCTAATGGGAAAATAGGAAAACTTGCTTGTCTGTCTCCAGGGCAATCAACTGTTTGGAAAGCTGGTTACCCAAAGGATAACATGATATTGATTAAATGCCATGGGCTTCAAATTTTCTTAGTGATATAATGACTATAGAGAACCAAAAAAAAAAAAAAAAAAAAAAAAAAAAAGACCAGCGATCAGAAGTATACTGCTGATGTCATTTCAGTGCCCAGGCAGGGCTACTGCAGTCTAGAGCATGGCTTATTAGCAGTGTTGGGATGATCCTGACGTTTCAGAGGCGTCCATTCTGGAAAAGAGAATTTGGGCCCTGGTCTGTGGGTAAATCCGCATGTCTGTCTGTCTACTCATGCACATTAATATATCATATCGTCTCTGTACACTTGCATTCAGAGACACACTTTTCCATGTACTCAAATAACTGCATTTCTATTCCCAATTACATGAAAAAAAATACTGTCCAATTAATGGATACCTATTGGGACTGTATCTTTTTTCTTTGTAATTCTCTTTTAGGATTGGATATCACATCCCCATGTTTGCCGGTTTTATTGTCCTATTCATCTCCACAGTTAGTAAGTAATTTCTTTCCTCTTTTATTTCTTTCACTGATTACCTTTGATTTTATCAGGTGCAGAGAATAGGCTCAAGTTAGCTAATTAGGCATCTGAGTAAATTGTTTATGACACTGACTTAAATCCTTTGCAGTTTTGGATATGGGCATTAGAGCAGTAGTGGCAAATCAGTCTAGTTGTAATTTGTATATTTTGTTATAGAAGAACAGATACTTTACTTCCTTCAGCTGGGGAAAATTGTAAAGGTTGTTTTAATAGATATGCTGGTGTGTGTGTGTATGTGTGTGTGTGTGTTTCTGTGTGTGTGCGTGTGCGTGTGAGAGTAGTCTCTTGAATGAGGTTAGTCCAGATATCCCAACTTTGGGAAAAGGTTGTATTATTTTGATACACAAAGGTAAAGATCACCAGAAGAGAATCTAAATTAGACAATAGCAACTAGATAATGCCAAAAGTCTCCTGCCTTCAAGTAAGGACATTAAGGTTATAGCTTAGAGAAATAAATTTACTAAAAAAACAAGACAGAGAAAGACAAATAGTCTTTGTATTTACTGTAGAGTCCAGTATCAGATGAATGTTCTAATAAAATTGAGATGGAATAAGAACAGTACGTAAACAAATTATGTTTGGAAACTGGCCCTGAGAATTAGAATAAGTAGGAATGATGGGACGTCAACTGACGGAGAAGGCTCTGATGTCTCTGATGACTCTGCTCCCAATAACACCTCTCCTTCCTCCTGTTTTTCTTATCAACTTTTTGTTACTTTTCTGCTTTTTCTATTGCTCTTCCCCAAGTTTTCCTCCCCTTCAGCGTATGGCTCGACTCTTATCAACCAATGTCTGACAGGGATTTGTTGCAGTGAATGCTGGGAGGTCGCAAAGAGCAGGACTTGATGTGTGAAGTCCTGAGAACTGGAGCTTGCTTGTGAAAATTCTAGCTAACTCAAAGAAAATGAGGAAATTCAAGTCAGAAATTTATTGAACTTCTAAAATCCCAGCATATGCCAAATAGTAAATTAAAAACTAATAGGATTCATTGTTTCATCAAATGAGACTCGTACTTTTCTCTGAAAAGCTGCATGCAGCACACATGTGTCTTGATGGCGAGTCACTGGGGAAAGGTGAACAATGAAATGACATGGTTCCAGCCTAGGAGCTTATGATACATGCCAGGGGAGATATAGCAAACACCCCGCAAATAGGATAATGTTAGAGTATCTCAGACTCTTTGGCATGATGTCCTTGCTTGATTCTCTGTGATTAAATAATAATTACTGTTTCCATGTCATAACCAGCATTGCTATACTGAATTGGCCTAATTCTAGCAAATGTTTGATTTTCAGGGAATCTTATGGGGGCACTCTTTAGGGTTTTTTACAATACCAAATACTAAAAGAGGTTGCTGATACCCCTTACCACCATTACTGATGCCCCTAACTGGAGACCCATGCTTAATGAATTAGGAGTGAAATGGTAACCCATGTTAGGAAGTTAAGTGAGAAAGAAAATCGTTTTGGTTTTTCTAAATATGGGGACCAACTATTCCACTTTGGGATTCAGAGGCCTCCTAGAATGCAAAGTCCTTGGAAAACTGAGACAAGCTGGTCACTATTCTCAAAGGACATAGGAATAGGGGCACCCAAGTGGCTCAGTCAGTTAAGCATCTACCTTCATCTCAAGTCATGATCCCAGGGTCCTGAGGCTGAGTCCTGCTTCGGGCTCCCTGCTTCTCCCTCTACCCACCACTCCCCCTGCTTGTGCTCTCTTCTCTGTCAAATAAATAAATAAACAAAATCTTTTTTAAAAAACTTAAAAAAAAAAGACATAAGAATAGCTAACCTTGAACAGACTGGAAATCAGAAAGCCTAGAAGACATTGGAAGCCCAGCAAAGAAAGACCAACCACATGCATGTTTGGGAGACAGTGTAATCACGTAAGGAAGTAATGGGAGAAGATTATAAGACATCCAACAACCAAATATATCTGTAATGAAAGAGCAAAGGGATTCAGATTCTGCGATTCAGATACTTTGGGAGGAAAATTCTCTTTCAAGGGCATTGTCTTTAAATGGAGGTGAGACATGTCTGAATTTACCAAGTTTACCACCAACACCCTGTAATTTAGTGGGTTTTTAAAAAGACTTTATTTATTTATTTGACAGAGAGACACAACAAGAGAGGGAACACAAGCAGGGGGAGTGGGAGAGGGAGAAGCAGGCTTCCCGCCGAGCAGGGAGCCTGATGTGGGGCTCGATCCCAGGACCCTGGGATCATGACCTGAGCTGAAAGGCAGACATTTAACAACTGAGCCACCCAGGTGCCCCTGTAATTTAGTTTTTGATAACATATTCTTGTTCGGTACTCAGTCTCAAGTAGATGGAGCCTCTTAAAGGGCATGAGATGGATGTTCTCTTCATTTCACATCATCTAGTGTTTTGCATGTTTGATATTACTTAACATATACTCACTGATTTGATTTGGCTAAAAATATCTGATTGGATCACAAGATACTATTTTTTACCCAATGGCTATGGTCCTTCATATTTATTCCCTCACTGAAGATGACCTAATGGAGTCCAGCAATGGCAGAGGTTAAATCTGGGTATTGAATATGAAGGATTGAGAAGTAGGGTTTAAGGGCATTATACTTTTTGGACAGTCATGATTCCTGTTGACAAGATATTGAGCTTTGGGCCAGAAATGTGAAACTCCAGATATCTATCCACTGTGTGATAAATTGGTTTGTGTTTCTGTGTATTCTTAGTCTTCATGTCAATTAAAATACAATCTTGGTTAAGGTGTGGGAGATTATAAAGACAACTCCAAGAATGGGGGTGGGGTGGGAGGCAATGATCATCATTTATTAAAACATATACATAGTGGTTCATATCATGGACACATTTTCTAGTGGTGAGGTTACAAAGACAGTTGCTAACTGGAGCATTCTTGCTATTCTCTATACACAGTGTTTGCCTTTTCTGGTACCTATACCCTACTGTTTGTGGCCCGAACCCTTCAAGGCATTGGATCTTCATTTTCCTCTGTTGCAGGTAATGCTGACATCTTACACACACACACACACACACACACACACACACACACACACACACACACATACACACACACACACACACATCTCTTATCTTCTCTTACTACCTTCAGACCTTATAAGGTTTATATGAATAGGTAGGAAAGTATCCTAGTGGGCAGAAATTATGATTCAAAAACAAGATAATTATAGTTAATGTCAGTGTTCTAAATCCCTAACCCTGGAATAACTTCCTCTGATAATATTTAGATACAGGCAGCTCAGGTCAAAGCAAGCCCAAGGTAAAACCATGAAATAAACTAGACTTTTATTTAATGCCCCTCTATGGTCTTTTGTACTTTCCTCTTCCTTGAGTACCTCCATTGAATAGAATAGTGTTCTGTGTTTGTAGATTTTCCTTTGACCTACTTCATATCCATTCATTCAGGGAAATGCACTAGGACATGATAAAATGCATTGAAATGCTATATCAATGGACGGTGGTATTCTGTATTACTCTTCCCAGAGACTTTTGGGTTTCTAACATTATTGTGAACAGAATGAGTGAGCAACGTGGGAGTTTTTGGTGACCAGTAAGGACGGTATTTGTAAAATACTATGGGCTAAGTTTTACAAAACCCCTCAAACTGAAAACTAAGAATAGAACACGGATTCTGTGAGAGAGGCAGACAGAGGGCTCCTGTATGTTAATTCCATATGTCATTGTCCTTTCAGGTCTTGGGATGCTGGCAAGTGTCTACACTGATGACTATGAGAGAGGGCGTGCCATGGGAATTGCCTTGGGGGGCCTGGCTTTGGGAGTGCTGGGTACGTGGTAACTGGTCTCAAGTCTAAGTTCAGAGGGTAGAATACTGCATAGTCTTCGAAGATGGCTCCAGGAGGCCAGTGTTCCTAAGGGTCATGGAAGATAGGATTTTCTATCCAATCATGTTTTGAGTCCTTCTGAATTTTTTCCCAGGAAAGGAAAAAATCCCCTTCCTGTTAAGAATCTCAATAGTCCATGAGGTCCTGGGAATGGAAGAAACCTACTCTATTCTAGTGAGCAAATATTCCCATGTTACCAAGCTGCTGCCTCACCTCTGCTTCCACATACGGCAGTGTTTTCAAAATGAGAGGCGCTCTTTGTTGATTTTGTGCTGAATACATTGCAGACATAATCTCTTTTAATCCTCACACCACTACGAAGGGGGAATGATTGTCTCCACTATAGAGATGATGACTGAAAAAGGTTAAATAGCCATCCAAGTTTACAGAGTTAGAAAATGCCAGAGCCAGGATATAGACTCAAATTTTGGACACAAACCCCAAACTCTAAACCATAACATACTCTCTTTGAGGTTCATCCCTCATATAGATTAATAAACTATTCCAACAAGTCACATGTTTTATGGAACACTTACTATATGCCAAGAGCAATGCTAGCACACAGGGGATTTAGGTAAGAAACTTCAAAAATGGTTTCTTCCCTGTAAGAGATCACAAGCTAATTGAAGAGAAAACACCAAAGGTCTCTTCCTGGTACATATCCACCCTATCTCAACCACAATCATGGGAGAAGAGGAAACAAAAATCCTGTTCTTTGTTAATATCCATTTTCCCAAACGCCCAAGCTAAAACTTTGGTACATCCCCGTCTCCTCTATCACTTCTCACTCCCAAATGGATAAGCCCATTAACATTCTCCATAGCCACTTCCTCAAGGTCAGCTCCTCATCACATCTCAGTCGGACCCAGCGCACTACCTGTTCTCCTGTCCCTTCCCTCCTTCCTTGAAGGTGTCACCAGAAGAAAATTTCCTATGCCCAGAGATGGTGGTATTTCTCTCCTGCTAAAAAACGTTTCTCCATTGCCCATAAGAGCACGTATATATCTTATCTGGATACACAGGGCCCTTGATTATTTGGCCTCAACATTCCCCACCTCTACTCTTCTTCTCTCAAATACTCATATTCTAGTGACTGAACACTGAATATTGATTTTCTTCTATTTGTCATCCAATCACACTCTTTTTAAATATTTTATATAAATTCAATTTAATCAATCTATACTGTATTATTAGTTTCAGAGGTAGAATTCAGTGATTCATCAGTTGCATGTAGCACCCGGTGCTCATTATTTCAAGTACCTTCCTTAATGCCCATCACCCAGTTACCCCATCACCTCATGCCCCTCCCCTCCAACAACACTCAGTTTGTTTCCTATATCTTAAAGTCTCGTCTGGTTTGCCTCCCTCTCCATTTTCCTCTTATTTTATTTTTCCTTCCCTTCCCCTATGTTCATCTGTTTTTTCCCTTAAATTCTATATATGAGTGAAATCATGTGGTATTTGTTTTTGGCTGACTTAATATTTCACTTAATATAATATGCTCTAGTTCCATCTATGTCATTGTAAATGGCAAGATTTCATTTTTTGATGGCTAATATTCCATCACACATACAAACACCCATTTTCTTTATCCATTCATCTGTTGATGACATTTGGGCTCTTTCTGTATTTTGGCTATTGTGGACATTGTTGCCATAAACATTGAGGTTCATGTGCCCCTTTGAATCACTGTGTTTGTATCCTTGGATATAAAATAGTACAATTGCTGGGTTATAGGGTAGCTATATTTTTAGCTTTTTGAAGAACCTCCATATTGCAACCACACTCTATTTTATGACACCTCAATGTTCTTCACTTATGCTTCTTCCCTACCCCTATTACCCACTTGACTAAGCCCTGTGGTCACCTGAACTCAATGCATTGTGTTTGCACAACATCTTGTAGATTGAACCTCTACTGTTGAACTCTACCCTTCATCATGTTCTAATTATTTGGATTCCCATACCCCACCCCACCACATTCATTTTCTCTATTAGAGAACCAAGTCTTCTTCATTTCTGAGTCCCCAGAACCTTACATGGAGGTTCATTGAGTAAATGTGGACAAGTTACATCAACTAAGAATTGGGCCTTACTTCTGAAATCTGTGCCTATTTTGCCTTTCCAGTGGGAGCTCCTTTTGGAAGTGTTATGGATGTGTTTGTTGGGCATTCTTCACCCTTCCTCATATTGGCCTTCCTGGCACTACTGGATGGAGGTAAGTCACCATAAGAGGTTACCAGACAGATCGTAGCTCAAGTCAGTTTGGGAATGCAGTATGCTGTGGCATCAGTACTGCCCCATTAAGGAAAGAAGGAAGAAACTTGGGGAGTCAGATCTGTACATGATAGGGTGATATCAATGTGGCTGTTATTGGACCCCCCAGCTAATCAGTGGACAAAGTAAACTGTCTCTTTCTCTCCCGCTTTCTTTCTTAGCACTCCAGTTGTGTATCTTGCAGCCTTCCAAATTCTCTCCTGAGGTAAGTAGACACTAAACTCCATTGCCAAGGGATATATAGAATGACTATTTGCAAAGACTCTCAAATCATCCCTGTCAAACCATAAGAAGAAAGGTAAAGAGGAGTAGAGTCAAGGAAAGTGAGAACTGTACTTGGATTCCCAGACAGGGTCATATTTAGGGTAGCATTGGAGATGGTGGGGGGAATCTTGTTTGATTGATATTGGACAAAGATGGAGGAAGGGCCTTATGAAAGATCAAGGAAACATTACAAAATTTATATATATATATTCAGAACCAGGAGACAATGACATTGGGACCTGTATGTTCATGTTTACCTCAGAGCTAAAGAAGATCTTAGAGGCTATTCAGATAATCTCTCCCCAAAGCATCTTTATAGACTGTCATTCTGTCATGGTTAAATATCAGAGTGGGTATTTGTCTGACTCCAAGCCAAAGATGCCTCTGGGAAATCCATATCAAACCACAGAGAATGAAAGATAAGGAAGTACAGAAAATTTGGAGAAGTTTGAACTAAAAACCCTGATTTTATAGCCAAGTCAGACAGAAGTGTGGGTAACCTGGGGACCTACCAAATACAACCATTTACAATTGAGATCTGAAAGGGGCAATCTTGTGGGACTGACGGCTTTAGCTGTGCACTCCGTGCTGACTCCAAGTAGTCAGTGTCAGAATTAAATTACATTGAAAGACACCCAGCTGGTGCCTATAGAGCACTGAAGACCTGCCTGGTGGAAAACCCCCACATTTGAGACCTAAAGTATTAGAGGAGAAATCATTGCCCTTTAATAGCTTTCTGAATAATTTTGACTTATATGGTAATAGTCTACATACTCAAAAAATTCAATTATTGTTTTTCTTCCTGTATGAAACACCACTGTATGCATACCATATTTTATTCAATCCCCTATGTTGGAATATTTTGGTATTTTCTAGTATTTTATAAAGAATGTTACAATTAATAGCCTTATGTATATGCTTTTTTATAACATTGGAGGTAATTTATAGAAAAATTCCTAGAAGTGAAATCGTTGGGCCAAAGCGTTTATTGGACTTCTTTATGTGTATTCTGTGATTTAGCTCTCTTTATTTTGAGTTATAAATTTAGTTTTAGTATCTCTGAATATTTTAATCTACCCTCATAAGTGTGCAGAGAGGGTTATTATATCAGAACTATTAAATTTATTGCCAGATAGAATGTAGTTAGCACCACAGTACTCAGGAAGTTTGTTAGAGGGAGAACTTTCAGCTACTGAATCAGGGAATAGAGTGGGAAAGAAGGAGCCATTTAACACTGACTTTGAGAATGGAATGGATAGGAGTTGGGCCTGTAGAGGTAGGAAGGTAGTTTAGAGGAAAAACAAAACAAAACAAAACCCATGAACATAGTTTAGGCAAAAATAACCTGCTGGAATGCATGAGAGAAAGGCTGAATGATAGAGTAATTGGAATAAGGACTTTCTCAGGGGAAGAAGAAATTAGAACTGAACATTTAGGCTTGCATGTTAATCTGTACATTCAAACATCTTCAGCTTGGCTTGCCAATATGGCTCAAAATGGTTAGAATGAAGCCTCCAGAATGTTTGAAGAGCTTTCTGAGTTATCATGTCTGTGCTCATCTTTGAGATTCAGAACTCTACCTGTGGTTCTCCCAGGGAAACATTAGTTCCGGCAAGATCTCACGGCGAGGCCCAAGACCGGGAGCCCAGACACCCACTGTGCATTGCTGGCGTTGCTGATCATGCACTCTCATCTAGTCGATGATCATTTGAAAGCAAGAATCATGCCTGGAATATGTTGTCCTACTCTTTGTGACGACCATTGTGTTTGTCTGGGGGGTACATGCCAGGTGACTCTGTGACATTGGGCGAGTCACTTTATCTCCTTTGATTTGGGTGTCTGGTCTCTTCAGTAAGTGAACAGACATAGATGATCTCTAAGGTCCTGTCTGCATATTCTCAGATTCTATGACAATAGGAGAGATGTACATTGCACAAATGAAAGTTTTTTTGTTGTCTATGTTCTCAGAGTGCCAGAGGGACTCCTCTCCTTACACTTCTCAAAGACCCTTATATTTTGGTGGCTGCAGGTAAGCTGAAAATGCCTCTCTTTGGGCTGGGAGAGTCTGGGCTTCTAGGTAGCCCTGGTGTCTCACAGAACTATCTCTCCAGGCTCCCTCTGCTTTGCTAACATGGGAGTGGCCATGCTGGAGCCCACATTGCCCATCTGGATGATGCAGACCATGTGCTCACCTGAGTGG
Organism: Spilogale gracilis; assembly: GCA_004023965.1. Classification (NCBI taxonomy): domain Eukaryota; kingdom Metazoa; phylum Chordata; class Mammalia; order Carnivora; family Mephitidae; genus Spilogale; species Spilogale gracilis. The sequence goes on from PITA01018302.1 coordinate 20,464, forward strand.
CAGTTAGGTAAGTGACCTTGTTGCCCAACTTGGGCTTGGGCAGAGGTGCGTGCCATGGGCCCTTTCTCAGGTAACTGAGATGCCCTATCAAGCCCAGATCTTCAGGGTCACAGAGGCAGGATGGGCTTCCTTTGCAGAATTATCTTCTCTTTCCACACCTGTAAATCAAACCTGAGTGGGCAGGCAGCACCTCCAAGAAGCAGCCCAAGAAAGGCAGGGTGGGAGGGGTTGAGAGGGGCTGTGGAGTGACAACATTCCAGGCTATGTGGTAGAATGATCAATGATTTTTAGTCAAAAGATCCAGGTTTTCATTTCAAATCCATTGATTGGCTATGTAGACTTGTGCAAACCGCATCAATTTTCTGAGCAACGACTCTCTTATCTGTGAAATGGGCATTGGAATACCAGCTAGTTCAAAGGGTCATCTGAGAAGTAAAGGGCATAATATGTGGAAATGCTTTGCACCTGTAGAATATTAATATACACCATTACCATCCACACTTTTCTCTCTTCAATTCCTCTTCCCCTAGATTACCCTTTTGCTATCCTTTTACCTCTAACAAGGTGTTTATGGAGGCTTCTAGCCTCCTCTGCTTCTGGAGAGATGTCCCTGTGACTCATTGGAGTTTAGAGAACAGGTACTGGCCTTTCCCAGGAAGCCTGAGGAATGGAAACAGATAAGGCTACAGGCCATTCAGTCCCCGTAGGGAGGAGAGTCTTACGGCGCGGTGGGGAAGTTGATAAGGACCTGATACAGCCCAGCACGCAATGAAAAGCACTAAATCTAATTTTTTTAAGGGACAGCTCTAAGCAGGGCTCGAAGCCGCACTCCTAGCCTCAAATTGAATTTTTCTGGACAGCAAATGCCTCAGACCATGACAATTAATTGAGTTAGTTGGCCCTGGGTACAGGAGAGCATCCTCTGTCCCCAGGCTATGGCAGCTCAGGCCCCTGGTGCAGGCGGGCAGACACAGCTCAGAATAGCCCCCCGCCCCCCCAGTTCTTCTTCACCACACAGGGCAGAATAGTAAAAGCAAGCCAGCCTTCAGTAATTGGTGAATCGTTGACTCTGAGTTTAATTATAATTGTCATGATAATTTCTAGTAGGCAGCAATGTTTCCTCTATGTACAGGAAGGCATTGAGAGGCTAGTGAAACCCAAAAATCTCACTGGGCTGATTCGATACAGTCCCTTATGCAGGTGAGGCAGCAGTCAAAAGCCTCAGGAGAGAAAGTCGGAATCCAGAGAGCTTCATCTCCCACCATCCTTTACGACTTTACTCAGTGCTCTCTGCATCTGTAAATCTAGCTTCAAAAGCTCTCACATCTCATGGAGAGCTTGTTAAAACTCAGAGTGCTGGGTCCCACCCAGAAATTCAATAGAATCTGAGAAGCGTGAAAAATAAAATTAGGACCATTATGCCTTATAGTCTAACAGCCACCCGGCTTCTGTACACTCGCTTGTTAGACCCCAAGAAAGTGGAAAAACACTAGCAGCCCTCCCATAGCCACCCTGCAATCACAGGGCCCGTCTCCCCACCTTCAGATCTGAGAAGGAGAGATAGGGCCATTTGGCTCCGGGAATGTGGCTACTTTGAAAGACTGCCCCTTCCCCCTTTCATGCTGGGTGTTGCAGGAGGGCGAGCCCCTCTGTGGTTTCCGTTAATAAGCGCGGGAACCAATCAGATCATGCTGGTGTTCAAGTTTGAATGTCAGCCAGTAAGAGTCCCAGTACCGCGGAAAGTCCCCAACTTGTTGTGCCTGCCTATAAAAAGCTGTACAATCCGCTGCACAGGGCCTCTGAGCGTCACCGCTGTGGAGTGCGCGGAGGTCCGCGTTCCACCTCGCAGTGAACGACCCTTGCCCTTTGGCTTTGACTCTGGACTCTGGTGGCCGCCTTTGGGGGGTCTCGGAATTTGGGCATTTCAAATCAAATCTGCGTTTTCTTAAATTCCCTGGTGATGCTGATATGGCATCAGGGATTACACTGGAAAAGATCATACTAAACCCAGACACCCTCTCAAAGCTGTTTGAAGAGGAGCAGATAGCACTTCTGAGAGTGATTTGTAGTTCGTGACTGAGCACTGTCTAAGTGACCCATTTTGTGCCCAGTACTCTCCCTGAGGGGACGAAACAGGCCTATCTGAATTTGAATTCTGACCACTGACTGGCTCTGAGCTTGGATAAGTTATTTAACCTCTTCAAAAATCACTTTTTTTCATTTGAAGAAATGGAGATGCTTTCTGGGTTCTTTTCAGGATCAAGAACTCTATGTATTCTAAAGGGACTAACACAGGGGCACCTGAGTGGTTCAGTTGGTTGAGCATACTACTCTTGATTTCAGCTCAGGCCATGATGTCAGGGTCTTGAGACCAAGCCCTGCCTGATGCTCAGGGCTCAACATGCAGTCTCTTTGTCACTCTCCCTCTTCCCTCCCCCCACCTCCGTCGCCCTCTCTCACAAATAAATAAAATCTTTAAAAATGAATAGATAAAGGCATTAACACAATGGATGGAATATAGGATAGATATGCTATGTAAATAAAAATTATTTTCATCATTGTTTTTGTTGAAATTATTTTTTTTATTATTTTGATAGTCACAGCTATGTGTAACTCCCTGTTCCTTGGAAGATATGCTGTGAAAAACGTATGTTTATTTATAGACATATAGTTTGGAATACCTATTTTTGCACAAAATTCTACTGAAATGCAAGCTATACCCAGGTAATAAAGATCAAGTCATATTGGTTGAGGAAAATCTCATTTAGAAAATTCCACATCATTTAAAATAGCAAGAAGATGTATGTAGGAGGATAGTGAGCTTCCTAGAGGTACCTGTCTCCAGATCTCAGGTAAACAATGGAATATTTATGGTTCTAAAGTTTTTAAAGCAGTAAAGCATAAAGCAATGGGTACAGTTTGAAACATATTGCATCCCTGTACAAATAGACAAATACACTAAGATACGCTTCACTTCCACCCCATTAAAGAGAATACTAAAACCAAACAAGGTATTAACCAGTAACTTGTGAATTGTTAGCTTTAGGTTTGGTTGTAATCATCACGACAGCTCCTATTGGGGTGCTGCTTCCTGTAGGTACAGGGAGTCCTAGGGAGGCTGGTGAGGCCTGAAGAGACCCATACTCTTGTACCGTATGCCGGAGCGTCTGTGCTGTCATGCGGCGGGGAGAGAGAATAGAGACATGCCGTTGGGGGAGAAGGCCTGGGTTCAAGTCCTGACCATATTACTCACCAGTTACAACAATAACGGTTAAGGCTGATGCTCGGGGGGCATTTACTCTGTGCCCGACACTGTATTATCTCATTTAAGGCTCACAGCCAGCCTGTCTGGTAGGAATTATTATTATCCCCATATTTCAGAAATTTCTTAATCTGATCTAATTTCCTATATCCCCCTCCAAAAAGTCCTAGGACTCGTAGAACCTCCTGTCATGGACAGGGGTCCCCGTATCCTCAACCTCTTCTCTAAACTTTTCCATCATCGCCTTGCCCTGCGAGCTGAGTGTTTGCTGAGAGCACTGTTTCCCAGCGTCTTGATGGAAATCCATGTTCCTCTAGACTTTGCTTATCTTTGTTGTCTCTGAATCATTTCTTCTTCTTTTTTAAGATTTTATTTATTTTTTTGAGAGAGAGAGAAAGTAAGCACAAACAGGGAGGGGGCAGAGAGGGAGACAGGGGGAGGAAGAAGCAGACTCCCCTCTGAGCAGGGGTGCTGACTTGGGGCTTGATTCAAGGACTCTGGGGTCATGACCTAAGCTGAAGACAGACACTTAACTGACTGAGCCACCCAGGCGCCCTAGAATCATTTCTTCTTTATCCTCCTTCAAATACCCCAGCTCCCTTGAAGATCATGTCATTATGTTATATTCCTTCCTTCCTCTCTTCACTGCAATCCCCTATTGACCCCTTAGTTACCCCTTTTCACTCATTAAAATTGTCAATACCTGGCTCATATTCTTTTCTCCTTTTTTTCTTTCACCATTCTTTTTTTTTTTTAAGATTTTATTTATTTGACAGAGAGAAACACAGGCAGAGAGGGAACACAAACAGGAGGAGTGAGAGAGGGAGAAGCAGGCTTCCCGCCGAGCAGGGAGCCCGATGTGGGACTCGATCCCAGGTCTCCGGGATCATGACCTGAGCCAAAGGCAGTCACTCAACCAACTGAGCCACCCAGGCGCCCCAATCTTTTTTTTTTTTTTAAGATTTCATTTATATATTTGACAGAGAGAGACACAGTGAGAGAGGGAACACAAGCAGGGGGAGTGGGAGAGGGGGAAGCAGGCTTCCTGCTGAGCAGGGGGTCTGATGTGAGGCTTGATTCCAGGACCCTGGGATCATGACCTCAACCAAAGGCAGATGCTTAATGACTGAGCCACCCAAGCATCCCCTTTCACCATTCTTTTTTGGTAATAATAATTTAGTTTATTTTTTCAGTGTTCCAAGATTCATTGTTTATTTCCCACAGCCAGTTCTCCATGCGATACATGTCCTCCTTAATACCCACCACCAGGCTCACCAGGTAGATAATACCACCAACATCTTGGCCTATTTCTTGATCTACTTTCTTGCAGTAATCTTCTGCAATATGCTCTTTTTCTCCTTTCTACCCTAACCAATCAAACCTCTATATAATTTTGACCTTGACATTAATTCTATCATCTCTGAAATTTAATTCTAAGCAGTCCAATTATCAACTCACATATTCCCTGCTTGAGTATTATAATATCCCCATATCAAAAAAATTTTGGCCACTCAGAGATCACCAATCTATTGGCCTCAAATCATTTTCTATTTCTATCACTTCTCATGTCCTCACTTTTTTTATTTATTCAGGTTGGATTCCATCATGATGTTACTCCTTTGAAAGTATTGTTAATTCCTTTGTCCTGCTTTCCCTCTGGGGTTGTCAGCGGGCACAGCATTGATTCTGGTTAAGCCAATCTGCCTACTCCTTGCCTCGGCATGTGTGGCACATTGAGGCTGTGGGAAAACACACAGCAAGGCTATTGGGCTAAAAATCCAAAGTAGGTTTTCACATTGCCCAACAATCTTGCTCAGTCCCCAGTTATATTCTCCTTCCCACTTTCTGAAATGACTATTTTACACTTATCCATTCAAACCCCTTCCACCCCTTCATCTTTTCATCATTCTTAGCTCCTAGTCATTGAGAAATTAGAAGCAATGAGATGGGAACTCAGGTTCCCATCACTAAGTATACTCATTTTCCTTCACTTGTACCCACATTCACTGCCTTCTTTTTATGGTTGAAGCATTCCAACTCCTTCAGAGGCCAAACTACGACCACCACCACCACCACCATTACATCTTTTTCTCTTTCTCCTTCCCCTCTCCCTCCTCCTCTTCCCCCTCCTCCTCCTACTTCTCTTACTCCTCTGCCACCTTCTTCTCTTCCTCTTCCTCATCTTCTTCCTCCTCCTCCTCCTCCTTCTTCTTCATTCTATCCCCTCTAAACTATTTCCATAGCTACTTCTTATCACCTTTGCTATCTTCTCTTCCCTGCTAACTTAAAGGTAGGAGTCCCTGAAAGCTGAGAACTTGGATCTCTATTTTTCTCTATCTAATGTTTCAGAGGTGATCCCAGACCTTCCTATGGCTTTAAGAACCCTGTATAAATGAATGAGTCAAACACTTATATCTGTGGTTAGGATCTGTCCTTGGAAATGTAGACTTGTACACCTACTGCCTGACATCTCTAGTTGGACATCTAATATGCATTTCAGACCTTGTTTCCCCAAGCTATTCCTCTAGCTCCAGTTACCCAACTGAGTAAGCAGAATGAGTGATCCTTAACTTCTTTCTTTCTCTCACTCCCACTAGGCCCATACCCAAGCCAACAGAAAATTACACTGACTCTACCACCTTAATAATGTTTTATTCACTTTTATCCATCATGACATCTAAGCTGAGACATTATTACTTTTGCAAATAGTTTTCTGGCTTTTACTGTTGTTCTGTTAATCCATCCTTCTAATCACAACCAAAAGACTTGAGAAAAATGTAAATTAATATATGTCATTCCCCTCCAAGTTTCCCATTACACTTGAAATAAATTCAAAATTCTAACCCTACATTTTCTATTACTCTTCCCTTTGCTCCTTGTGCTTCAGCCACACAGACCTCCTTTCTATTCCTAAAACACACAAATAGTTTCTTTAACATCTTTGTGTTTGCATTAGATTTTTTTGTTTGTTTGTTTACTTGTTTTTTCCTGCTTGGAATACTCTGTTTTGGTTGTTCAGATCTCGGTTTAAACGCCATCTCCTCAGACAGGTCTTACCAGTCCCCAGATTGAAGTCAACTCTATTCCAGCTCACTTCCATACCACATTAGTTTTTCATAAAACTTACTATGTTTCAAAATTGTCTTTTTCCTTCATTTGTTTACTTGTTTATTGTCTGGCTCCTTCCTTTGGAATGTAAATGCCCCAAAAGCTAAGATTTTGTCTAGCTTATTTATCCCTCTAATCTTAGAACACCAGACACATAATAAAAGCTCATTATTCTAATGAATATCACTCTACTGAATGATTGTTGAGTTTGAGGAGTTCTTTATAGATCTTGGATATCAACCCTTTGTCTTTAGTGTCATTTGAGAATATCTTCTCCCATTCCATGGGTTGCCTCTTTGTTTTGTTGACTGTTTCCTTTTCTGGAAACAAAGCCTATGTTCTCCTTTAGGATTTTGACAGATTCCTGCCTCACGTGGAGGTCTTTCATCCACTTCGAGTTTATCTTTGTGTGTGTGTATTGGGGGCATGGGGGAATGGGCAAGCCTGGTGGTGGGTATTGAGGGAATGAATTGCATGGAGCACTGGGTGTGGGGCATAAACAATGAATCTTGGAACACTGAAAAAATAAATTATTATTAAAAATAAAAGTACTGAATGAATGAACAAACGAATGAATGGATGAGACTCAGGGAAGGTAAGGTGCCCAATGTCACAGAGCTAAAAGGTAGCCAAGCCACAATTTCAACTCAGAACTGTGGGACTTCAAAGCTCATGCTCTAGAACACTTGACTCTACTGTCAGAGAAAGCAATGTGACCAATGCTTCAGTTTACAAAATACTTTTAAATATGCTATCCAATTTGTTCCTCAGTATAAATTGGTATGAAATAATCATAGCTTTGTTTTTGCCAAATGTGGATGGTAAAGCCCAGAAATACTAAGTAACTTATCCAAGATCACTACTTGAGCAATGGAAAGAAAGGTGAATAGCAAGGCAGGAATTTCATTTCCCAGGAAATATGTATTTCTTTCTCTAAGTCTGATGATGTTCGTATGCTGATAGTAAGAATTTTATACATGAGAATAGAATTGTTCATTAGGGCCATTCTTTAGGAAATCTAAGTGTGGAGCTGGGAGTACATTGTATTAAAGCTAAGCAAAGCCCAGCTCCTGAGGAAAATGGAAGTGTAGAGCCTTATGTCAACTGTTCTGGGTTTGCACAGGGATCTCCAACACACAAAACAAAGAGGTTTGGAATCCCTGAAGGGAACAGACAGACTTCAGTTTCTTGTAGTAAATATAATATTTTATAGTAAACTGGGCATGTCCTCATCTTAGAATTGTGTCTTTCTACAGGTCTGGCTTTCTTGCCTGCCAGTGTGTCCTACCTCATTGGCACCAACCTCTTTGGTGTGTTGGCCAACAAGATGGGCCGGTATGTAGCCTGGAAATCTATGGAGAGTACAATGGGAATGTAAAATGGGGGCGCTTTTTGATGCTATTCCTGAACCCAGGATAACGAACAGCTTTCCCTGGGGTTGAACGTCTAGGACAAGTACATGGGGATAAAAGCTGCCTACAGGGAGGCTAGGAGTGGGTAGGTGGTGAGGGGACATAGATAAAGGGTCTCCCTGGGTCGTTTGTGAATATGTGAGGGCTAACCTTTACTTTCCAGATGTTTGTTGTCTAGTTGAAGAGCCAAAATAACCCACAGAGAACAGCTATGAAAAAGCTCAGTACTTTGGGGGCAGTGGTTGTGAGACCGTGTTCCCTGGAGCCCTAGCAAGTTCTAGAGTTACCTCAGAGGCCACCAGATGTAAAGGGTTTGAGGGCTAAAAAGCAAGTCTGGATTTCATTTTACTACAGTGAGAACAGCTTCAATTCTATCTTTGAAGCTCAGTGTACAGATTTTTAAGATAAGCTTTAAAACCCCTGCTATAGGAAGTCAGAAAAGGAAAGAAGTTTGGTATTTTTTGTGGGTTTTGTGATGGACCTTGAAGACCAGATAAAATATGAATAGGTGAGAGATAGTCTGAATTGAGAAACAACATGAATTGGGTTTGAGGGTTACTTCTGGGGGGCAAGTATCTTCTGAGTAAGTCGATTCCTCTTCTAGGGAAGAAAGAATGTGTCCCATTGAACCTCCTCTGCTTCTACTATGGAAAGAAATATGGAGCTAGGCAAGGAGAAGGCCAGGGAAGGGGCTCACCTGGTTACAAACAGATCATGTAGAGATGTCTTCATCTTCTCATATCCTGAGGGGTTCCTGGAATTAGAGGTGTAAGACTGGCTGTTGTAGTAGAGATAGGGTGGCAGGCAGAAGGGATTTCTCCCTTTAGCACAGTTTGCTGATGGTTCTTTTCTTCCAGGTGGCTGTGCTCCCTGATTGGGATGATTGTAGTGGGCACCAGCTTGCTTTGTGTAAGTATAATAAGGTCTAGGAGAGAGAGGGAGAGAGAGAGAGAGAGAGACCCCCAAACATTTAAAGACCATTTTCCCTTAAAATAAACAGAGGGTTAACTTGGCAAGACTGTTTCGGTATGGGTAAGAATATAGTTCTGGGAGAGATGCCACTAGGCATCCCATTAAAGGAGCTGGAGAAGGAGGGAAGAAGGACAATGAAGCAGCTGTAGCTAGAGGTCAGACCCTATGTATGGACACATTAAACAATTTATATTGGTATTTCTGGAGCCATCAAAGTGGTTCATTTTATGACTTAATTTACTTATCCCAACCTAACAGAACCTCATAAGCCACCAGGGGAACCATCATATGAGTTTCAGTCTCTGGTGCCAGAATGTTTGGTAGAAAAAGAAAAAAAAGAACTTTCCTATTTTCAAGAGCCTCCTTCAAACCCCTAAGCCTTCATTTCTCCTCCCCATAATGGGGATCATACATATGCTTGCCTCCTAGGCTTAAAGAAGATGACACTAGAGCTGTAAAGCATTGAGTACAGTGTTGAAGAAAGGCTGGAGGTCTTGATCAGGGGCATGAGTCTCACAGTCATTCCCAGCTTTGCCACTCCATGCTTGTGTGATTTTGAGATAGATATGTCACCTCTTTTTGTTTAGTACCCTCACAGTGCAGAGGGCTCTGATATCCTTTCATAGGACTGTCTATATAAATTACAGCACACAGTGGTCCCACAGTAAATCTTAACCCAAACCATTGATAAACTATAATTATCTTTTGAGAAATAATCCCTAAAGTTGTTATTAGCCACTGATGTCTAGACGGTATGTTAAACCTCTGAGGGGTAAATCTGTTGGGGTAGCAGGTTTAGGTAAGAGGTGCTCAGGGAGGGACCTAAGAAAGCAGTGAAAGAGGAAAGGAGGTCTTTCAGTGGAGGACTGGGAAGGCAAAAGAATGAGTTTCACAAGCTTGCTGATACAGCACCCCAAAACGTGCCACTGCCCCTCTAGACTATGGGTAATTTTTTGTTGGTGTCTTTTCTTTGTCTTCTTGCCACAGTAGCTACAAAATTAGGAATTAATTAAAACCCTTGAATGTTGTTAATAGAAAAGAGAGGAAGCTCCATTCAGTGAAGAATGAGGACAGAAATGTATGTCTGGGAGGGGGTGTTAAAAGAAGTGAGGGAAGAAGTCATGCAATATAAGAGGTCCATTATTATGTATAATGGAGTCAATTCTGAGATTTAGACTTAATCTTGCTACTTACTAACTTCTTAACTTTGGATAAGGTATTTAACCCAAATGGCATCAATCTAGTTTTCATATCTTTAAAATAAAGGTAAAGATTCTTCTTCATAAGGAGAAGTGATAACACATGTGGTATATACCACATGACTAATAAATGCATATCATGTGAAAGCACTTCGCTTTTTTGGTGACTAATTGGACTCTTGATAAACTCTTCCTCCTTCCCTGCTGCAGGTTCCTCTGGCTCACAATATTTTTGGTCTCATTGGCCCCAATGCAGGGCTTGGCTTTTCCATAGGTAAGAGTACTTTTAAAGGAGACAAAGAGTTCCTGAATTTTGGCTTTGGGTCAGATCAGAGGAAGTATATGGAAAGGCAGAAGAAGCAGGAGGGTGTCTAGCAAAGGTGTGGGCTCCTAACTCCTACCAGGGACAGGTGTTAGTGCCAAGAGGGAGGATAGCAGTCAAGGGATAGACTGGAGGAGGTGACAGAATGGTGCAACAAAAGAGGGAATGGACTGTGCGTAGAGCTGACAGTGTCCTGTTTCCTTTGGCCACAGGAATGGTTGATTCTTCCATGATGCCCATCATGGGACACCTGGTGGACCTGCGTCACACCTCGGTATATGGGAGTGTCTATGCCATAGCCGATGTGGCTTTTTGTATGGGCTTTGCTATAGGTATGTTGGCAGGGAAGAGGGCAGCATCCAGGACTTGGTGTCCCATTTTCTCTTATCTACTGTTTACCAGCTGAGAGTAAAGCCAGGGGGGCTGATTCTCCTAGGGTTCTGGAGATATTTGACTTTGGGACATCCTCTGGGTCACCCATTGCCCCTTGCATAGTGTTTCTGTGTGATCAAGGGTCAATAAACACTTGTGAATTTGATTTATTCCTCACAGGGCCATCCACTGGGGGTGCCATTGTGCATGCCATTGGCTTCCCCTGGCTTATGGTCATTATTGGGATCATCAACATCATCTATGCTCCTCTCTGCTACTACTTGAGAAGCCCCCCAGCCAAGGAGGAAAATCTTGTAAGAGGCTCTGATTATTGCTAAATGAATAGTAATCTTCTGTTTGTTTTTCATCTCTCTGTCATTTCTTTTCATTGTATGCCATTTCCTTTCATTGTATGCTATGTCCTCCCTCTTTGGAAGTCTTTTTTGCTTTGTCATATTTTCTGATCCCATATTCACTTTTATTTTTCCTTTGTGCTTCCTTATTTTCCCTTGTTTTCTAACCACTTCTCCTCTTATACTGGGTGGTTAAGAAGGACCCTAAGTAAATAACAAAGTGGAGAAGCTTATAAAGTGTTGAAGCCAGGGGCCATCAAGGAGATCCCACACTTTAGTTACCAGCAAAATGTGAGTTAACACATATCTCCTCAACGTGGGCAAAATTCCACTGAGCTCATTCATTCATGTCTGCCATTACCCTTACCAGGTCATGATTTAAAGTACAAAACCACAGCAACAAGAGCCATAACTTGTGATTTTAGTTAATAGGATACTTTACTTTATTGTAACATGAGAACCCTAAAGTTTGAGTGGCTAAATGATAGATATAGGAGCTGATCACAGGTATGAAAGAAGACAGGGAGGTCTGATAGGGGATAGTACCAATTTCTGCTGGCTCCCTGATGTAGCTTATACTACCACTGTTAGGATTCAATAAGAAATATACCAGAAATTTGTCTTGACCAGGGTTGCTACACTGAGGTGCCTTGGGTGGTCTTGTGCCTGTGAATGAAGCAGAAGAATCCTATGCTTGTTTCTTGAATCTTTCCTAAACAACACTAGATTTGGATGAACTACTGAGGGAAGGGCATGGAGAGATTTGTAAAATATATGCAGTAATTTCTCTTCTTGTGTCTTGCTTCAGGAAATTCTGAGCCAGGAGTGCACCATGGAGACTCGGATGTATGCAACTCAGAAGTGCACAAGGGAATTTCCTCTGGGGGAGGACAGCGGCGAGGAGCTCGGAAGTGAAGAGTAGTAGGAAACGGTGGTTTCCGAACCTTGTCACGTGTGGATCCATCAGCCTTGGACTTCAGCGCCCACAGTGACCACCTCTTTCCCTGATCACCAGATCACCAGGGGCTGTTTGATAGGCTTCACTTCCCTTTCCTCTGGGATTCTCCTTTCCTCCCCTCCTAGGGGTGCCATTCCTTGGTTCTTTCCTTAACCTGTAACCCATAGTTCTTCTTCTAAGCTTTGTTGCCTCAGGTGGCCATCTTTTATGGGAGAACATAGTGATGCTTTCTCCTAGGCTGTTGTGAGGCTGATTAAACTTGAGCTGGTGGGTTCTGCAAGGAGTGACTTATTCCATGGGAACAGCAGTGAACACAATGTGCCCTTGAAACCAGTGGGGTGACTGCCAAACCTCATTTCATCTGTTATCTGATTTTCTCTGGCACATTTCCAGCACACCATAAAACTTTTGTCCTCTGTTTCTTCATGTGGTCCTTCCTGAGTTTTCTCAGCTGAGTTGAGAACGTGTCTTCAATGTGATACTGCCGCCAGATTGCCAGTTTGGGAAATTGCCTGGTTTTGGAAGCTGACTGGTTCTTCTGTGGCTAAACCTACATTGTTAAAGTGATCTTGTCCTCAGCTATTGGAGGCCTGGCCTTACACCTTTCCTAAACCTCTCTGACTATTAGAAGTAACAACAGGAGGACAGCAAAAAAAATTAACTCCAAGATTTTATTGGAGGAAGTGAAAAGCAACTGCCCTGAAAGCCCTTCCCGCAGTGAATTTCCTAATACAAGAATTATAATAAGAAATTGTTCTCACTTGTTACTGAATAAGTCATTACCTAACTCAGACATGGTAGATTAAATGCTATTTGTTTATTTATTTATTTTACATTATTTTATTTTTTTTAGTGTTCCAAGATTCACTGTTCATACCCACACCCAGTGTTCCATGTTTATAGCAAAGGATAACGTGTGGGGAAATACATAGAAGCTATAAATATTTTGACATTTTGTTACATTTTTGAAACATCTGTTAAATGTGGGTTTTCAAAGAGATGAGAGACATGGCACTTTTAAGGAGCTTCCCATCTATTTGAGCAAAGAGGATATACACAGTATAAAATTGTTTGATATTGCAAGTTAGTATGCACTCTGTGTTTAAGTACAAAGAGGCAGGGATGCTCATAGTCTGGGTGGGAAATAATGATGGAGCTGGAGGCAGAGGTAGGAATGGAAAAATTCATAAGTGCAGGCTGGGGGACCCAGATATCAGATGGAGATGCTCAGACTTTACTCTGGCTCCGATCATCGCACTCCTTTGCAGGCGTTTGAATAGCTCAGGGCAAGACTCAGATCACTGGCACACCTTAAAGCCGAACCACAGTGAGTCCTTATCACTTGGACAATGGATATCTGATTTATGGATATGTTTTTAGAGGGTTAGAACTTAACTAGACTTATTTTTCAAAACAAGAAAATCCTTTGCCAGAATATGTAAGCTGTAACTAAATGTAGATTGAATGGCCACTGGGCCCCTGTAAAAATGGGGAGTGAAGTCAGGTAGGATGCGGAGGATTCAGGGGCACTGACGGTGGTGTACACCTTACACAAGGAGGAGGGTTTATAATAAAGAGTGGGCTTGTTACAAAAACTGTCAACACATTTACAAAATAGGAAGAATTTTTAAAAGAGGAACTCATCCCTGACTTGCCAGTTAATATTGTTCAAACAATTTAAAACATATATTTTTTATTAAAAATAGATATATTCTAGCGAAAAGGAATATTTTTCTTTATATTTCTTCTTTGTAAGCTAGATCTTCCATTTATTTGTCTGTTTGCCTGTTGACTACTCATATTTGGGGGAAAACATGGGTATAAATTTTAATTTATTATACAAAAGTCAATACCACATACTACAAAGTAAGCCAGAGGACATATTTTTTAAATTTTAGATAACAAATAGATCATAAACATGGTCTACATATGGAAGAGTACAAAAAGGAGAAACCCATAAAAACAGAAAAAGAGATTGGTCTTTATTACTGGCTTTATAAATGATATGAAGAAAAGAAGGCTTTATAAATGTCCCACACTCATAGGTGATACCAAGTTCTCCAAAACATGAAAATATGAATCTAGCAAAAATGAACCACAACAACTTTTTTTTTTTTAAAGTAGCATAAAATGTCAGATGACCTCTGCTGTGGCAAAGATAAAGAAATGCATTTTCCCCTTTGGAAAGAGAGGCATTAAAGAGGCCGTAAACATGTTTATAGGGTGATAGGTTCTGAACTATCAATTATGATGCAGCAGAGAAGGTAGTGGGGCTAATGAGACATTATGGTCAATAGGCCAGAGAAATGCTGGGCCTTCTCAGAGGGAATATTGGAAACAAACCAGAAGACATTTTGTCTCCAAAGTACAAAACCTGGGTGGAAGCCACAGAACCACAAATTAAGGCAGTGACTTTGGAGAAAATGCAGAGGAGGCACAGGAGGGGATGAATCACTGGCAAGGAGAGTGATGTAGAGAGACAGGAAAATTCTTATAGAGAGGGATCAAATCTGAGAGGATGTGTAAAAGTAGCCAAATATTTAAGAAAGTCCCAGTCCTGGTGAGCAGAGTCTTAGAACACTCATACAGAGGGCCACTCCAAAAGCTCTAGAGAGCTAAGATGAAAGTTAATACTAGGGAATGCTATCTCCCATTGTACTGTCTTACTTATAAAATCTGTTATTCTAAGATATGGCCCAAACTGACTTAACTCTATTCCTGGAGGCAGCTCAAAAATGCTTGTGTAAGCCTCCTTTAAGACTGACATGAAGAAAGAACAAGGCAGTCCTTCCACCTTCGTACCTAGATGTCTCTGGATGGGATATGGCCAACTATCTCTGTTGTCTCTAATAGATGTTTGTTCTCTCCACATAGGCTGAGCTCATGAGTCACTAGTACATAGCTCATCTCTACAGTATTCTCTGTGGGAGAAAAACTGTTTCCGGAACAAGGGAGGACTGGAACGAAGCAACTTTGGAATACAGCACTCTCCAGTCTTAAGAGTCTTAAGAGAGGAATTATTATAGGTCATAAGGTAATAGAAAGAGGATCAAGGGGGTACCTGGGTGGCTCAGAGCATTAAGCCTCTGCCTTCAGCTCAGGTCATGATCACAGGGTCCTGGGATCGAGGCCCGCATCGGGCTCTCTACTCGGCGGGGAGCCTTCTTCCCCCTCTTTCTCTGCCTGCCTCTCTGCCTATTTGTGATCTCTCTCTCTGTCAAATAAATAAATAAAATTGAAAAAAAGAAAGAGGACCAAGTTAGGAGTAGACAGGCCTAATCCTAATGTTTTCACCTAGTTCTCCCATGTTATAGCTCTGTGGCCTGGTATAGATCATTTCATATCTCTGGGCTTTTGCATCATCATTTGCAGATCTTTCTGTGTTTCCTTTCCTGCTACTAGCTCATTTGGACTCATCTTCAGTGAAGGCTAGGGGCAGGGCCTTGTGAGGAGCCTGAGCCAAAGCCCAGAGGTCAGTCTAATGTTCCACATCACCTCAGAAATACGAATAGTACTTGAAGTTTTAATTCCTGCTTTCAGGAAATTACTGGAGATAAAATGTGCTTCTTCTTCTTCCTTCTTCTTCTCCTTTTGTCTTTGTTCTTCTGGAGAGTGAAGAGAACAGTGTTAGCAGAGGTAGGAGGAGTGATCAAGGACTATTTGCGTTTATCCTCCAAAGTGAGTCATCATGCAGTCTCCTGAAATTACAAGGGAGAAGAGTGGAGTTGGACCAGATCTTGCTTGTTGTGGTTACTCAGACTCTTGGCCCAGCCCAGTAACTGGTAACTATTCCTAAAAGAAGGGTTGCAAGGTCCTGAGTGTGCTGTGGGTCCGCAGGCAAGGTAGATGACACAACAGATGGCTTAGCACATCTTCACAAGAAAAAAAGGAAAGATGTAGTGTGTGAAAATGTGCAGGTGATATGGTGCTCAACCTAGATCTACCATGGAATCATGGCATGGACTGTCAGGGACCTGGGGCGAAGACAGCCGTCTTACAAAGCAAAGCAGTGGTAGAACCCCACTACATAAAAGTGATGTTACAATTGAAACTTCCTTATTTGAAAGGGGAGAACAGTAGTAGTGCCTTAATAGCACAGTTGTAATGAAGATTACATAAGATAATAAATGAATAGGAATACACTTTATAAACCATAAAGTCTTATTTAAGTGCTACTTTCTATTATCAGTCATTCCAACTCTCTTATTTCACAGAAGAGGAAATTGAGGTCCGATAAGGGAAAACAAGCTGCTAAGATCACATAACTAAAATAAGGCATATTCCAATTCCTTACATATATATGATTGGAAAACATTTTCTCCCATTCTGTGGTTGTCTTTTCATTCTCTTAAATATGTCCTTTGGAGTACAAATGATTATAATTTGGTGAATTCCATGTATCAATTTTTTTCTTTGTTGCTTGTGCTTTGGCGTCAATGCTAGCAAATCTTTGCTTATTTTATGGCCATGACGACTTATATCTGTAGAGCACATAATGTGATGAGCACTTGGTGTTAGACACAACTGATAAATTATTGAACACTACATCTGAAATTAATGATGTATTATATGTTGACTAATTGAATTTAAATAAAAATTTCAAAAAACAACAAAAACACAAAAAACAAAAAGAAAGAAAAGACATATTTGTATATTCCTTGTTTTTTTCTTGTTATGCTAGTCACCATACAGTACATCATTAGTTTTTGATGTAGTATTCCATGATTCATTGTTTGCGGATAACACCCAGTGCTCCATGCAATCTGTGTCCTCCTTAATACCCATCACCAGGCTCACCCATCCCCTCAAGCCCCTCCCTTCTAAAACACTCCATTTGTTTCCCAAAGTCTATAGCTTTTCATGGTTTCTCTCCCACTCCAATTTCTCCCCCTTCATTTTTCCATTCTCCTAATGTCCTCTATGCTATTCCTTATGTTCCGCAAATAAGCAAAACCATATGATAATTGACTTTCTCTGTTTGACTTATTTCACTTAGCATAATCTTCAGAGCCATCCAAGTTGATGGAAAAGTTGGGTATGCATTCTTCCTGATGGCCAAGTAACATTCCATTGTGTATATGGACCACATCTTCTTTATCCATTTGTCTGTTGAAGGGCACCTTGGCTCTTTCCACAGTTTGGCAATTGTGGTCATTACTGCTATGAACATTGGGGCACATATGGCCCTTTTTTCCACTACATCTGTATCTTTGGGGTAAATACCCAGTAGTGCAATTACAGGGTCATATGGTAGCTCTATTTTTAATTTTTTCAGGAATCTCTACACTGTTTTCCAAAGCGGCTGCACCAACTTGCATTTCCACCAGCAGTGTTAGAGGGTTCCCCTTTCTCCACATCTTCTCCAACACTTGTTTCTTCTCCTGTTAATTTTGGCCATTCTAACTGGTGTAAGGTGGTATCCCAATGTGGTTTTGATTTTAATTTCCCTGAGGGCTAATGATGATGAACATTTTTTCATGTGTCTATATATTGTCTATGGAGAAATGTCTGTTCATGTCTTCTGCCCATTTTTTGATGTGATCATCTTTTTTTAGGGTGTTGAGTTTGAGTTCTTTATAGATTTTTGATACCAGCCTTTTGTCTGTAGGGTCATTTATGATTATCCTCTCCCATTCTGTGGGTTGCCTCTTTGTTTTGCTGATGTTTCCTTTGCTGTGCAGAAGCTTTTTATTTTGATGAAGTCCCAGAAGTTCATTTTCACCTTTGTTTCCTTTGCCTTTGGAGACGTGTCTTGAAAGAAGTTGCTGTGGTCAATGTCGAAGAGATTACTGCCTATGTCCTCCTCTGGGATTTTGATAGATTCCTGCCTCATGTTGAGGTCTTTCATACATTTTGAGTTTATCTTTGTGTATTCTGTAAGAGAATGGTTGAGTTTTATTCTTCTATACATAGCTGTCAAATTTCCCCATCATTATTTCTTGAAGAGACTGTCTTTTTTTCCATTGGATAGTTTCCCCGGGCTTTGTTGAAGATTCTTTGACCATAGAGTTGAGGGTCCATATTTGGACTCTGTACTCTGTTCTATTGGTCTATGTGTCTGTTCTTGTGCCAGTACCATGCTGTCTTGGTGATCACAGCTTTGTAATAAAGCTTGAAATCAGGCAATGTGATGCTCCTAGTTTTGTTTTTCTTGTTCAACATTTCCTTAGCAACTTGGGGTCTTTTCTGGTTCCATATAAATTTTAGGATTGTTTGTTGCAGCACTTTGAAAAGTGTTGATGGAATTTTGATGGGGATGGCATTGAAAGTAGAGATTGCTCTGGGCAGTATCAACATTTTAACAATGTTTATTCTTATGATCCATGGGCATGGAATATTCTTCCATCTTTTTGTGTCTTCTTCATTTTCTTTCATGAGTGTTCTGTAGTTCCTCCAGTATGGATCCCTAACTTCTTTGGTTAGGCTTATTTCAAGGTATCTTATGCTTTTGATGCTATAGTAAATGGAATCAATTCTTCAATTTCCCTTTCTATATTTTCATTCTTAGTGTATAAGAACACAAATGATTCTTGTGTATTGATTTTGTATCCTGCCACATGACTAAATTGTTGTATGAATTTTAGAAGTTTGTGAGTGGAGTGTTTTGGGTTTTCCATATAAAGTATCATGTGATCTGTGAAGAGAGAGAGTTTGACTTCTTCTTTGCCAATTTGAATACCTTTTATTTCTTTTTGTAGTCTTATTGCTGTTGCTGGGACTTCTAACCCTATGTTGAACAACAGTGGCAAGAGTGGACATCCTTGTTCCTGATCTCAGTGGAAAGGCTGTAAGATTTTCCCCATTGGGAATGATGATCACTGTGGGTTTATCATAGATCAATTTTATGAGATTGAGAAATGTTCCCTGTATCCCTATACTCTGAAGAATTTTCATCAGGAACGGATGCTGTGTTTTGTCAAATGCTCTTTCTGCATCAATTGGGAGGACCATATTGTTCTTCTCTCTTCTCTTATTGATTGGTCCTATCATATTGATTAATTTGTGAATGTTGAACCAGTCTTTCACCCCAGGGATAAAACCCACCTGTCATGGTAGATAATCTTTTTAATGTATTGTTGGATCCTATTAGCTAGGATCTTGGGTGAGAATCTTGGCAACCATATTCATCAGGGATATTGGTCTGAAATTCTCCTTTTTGATGGGGTCTTTGCCTGGTTTGGGGATTAAAGTAATGCTGGCTTCATAGAAAGAGTCTGGAAGTTTCTCTTCTGTTTCTATTGTTTGAAACAGCTTCAGGACAATAAGTATCATTTCTTTTTTAAATGTTTGGTAGAATTCCTAAGGGAATCTTTCAGGTCCCAGGCTCTTGTTTTTAGTTTTTGATCACTGCTTCAATCTCGTTACTAGATATTGGTCTAGTCAGGTTGTCACTTTCTTCCTATTTCAGTCTTGGAAGCTTATAGGCTTCCAGGAATGCATCCATATCTTCTAAGTTGTTAAACTCATTGGTATATAACTGTTGATATTAATTTCTGATGATTTTTCCTATTTCCTTGGTGTTAGTCATGATCTCTATACTTTCATTCATAATTTTATTAATTTGGGTTCGCTCTCTTTTCTTTTGGATTAGTTTGGTGGGTGGTTTATTGATCTTATTAATTCTTTTTTTAATTTTTTAATTTTTTTTATTGTTACTAAATTTTTTTTCCCAGTGTTTCAAGATTCATTCCCCATTCCCCACACCCAGTGCTCCACGCTTTAGGTGTCCCCAGTACCCACCACCAGGATCTCCCATCCCTCCACCCCCCTCCCTCCAAGTCCCTCAGTTTGTTTCTGTGTTCAAAGTCTCTGTTGTTTCGTTTCCCTTCCTAGATTACCCTAGTTCCCATTTGCTTTCCTTCTGCCACTGTCCTCCAGTTTGCCCCTCATGCACCACAAGTAAGTGAGACCATGCGATACTTGACTTTCTCTGCTTGGCTTATTTCACTCAGCATAATCTCTTCCAGTCCAGTCCATGTTGCTACAAAAGTTGGGTATTCATCCTTTCTGATGGAGGCATAGTATTCCATTGTACATATGGACCACATCTTCTTTATCCATTCATCTGTTAATGGGCACCTTGGCTCTTTCCACAGTTTGGCGATTGTGGCCATTGCTGCGATGAACATTGGGGTACATATGGCCCTTCTTTTCACTACATCCGTATCTTTGGGGTAAATGCCCAGTAGTGCAATTGCAGAGTCATAGGGTAGCTCTATCTTTAATTTTTTAAGGAATCTCCACACTGTTTTCCAAAGCGGCTGCACCAGTTTACATTCCCACCAACAGTGTAAGAGGGTTCCCCTTTCTCCGCAGCCTCTCCAACACTTGTTGTTTTCTGTCTTGTTAATTTTGGCCA